>JAWWTY010000036.1:5160272-5188625 GCA_035222235.1 Margarornis squamiger | reverse complement strand
TCCATCCAGCACACATTGCAAAACCAGACAGCACAGTTGCATCAAGACTTTTTGAGAGCTTAACCCATAAATACTTGTAGGAAAAGAATGTACAGAAACAGAAAGCAGCACTGGTATCATCTGAGGTAAGTTTGCTGTGGAATTTCCTTTTGCACAAAGAGCTGGGAGGGGAACAAGGCAAACCTGTTACACCAGCATAGGCAGGGAAACCTGTCCACACCAAGAGATAGAAGTGCTCTACCAGTTCCAGAAAGATAAAGGCCAGAAATACAAGTTTTGTATTATGATGGTACATTTGAATAAATCATGCAAAAAACTATGAAAAGTTATCAAAGTTTGTGTGGAGAGGGGCTCAAGACAAAAACTAAATAAAATTAATTTTAGATGCTTCTAGAACAGGACTTTATTTGACTGTCTTTATTGTTTAGCCTGAAACTCTCCAAGGCAGGGACTGCCACTTACATTATTACTTTCAGTTGTACAGTGCCCAAAACAACAGGGCCTGCAGCTTGGCTAGTCCCTAATTACTAATGTAATTAGAAACGACAGGAGCATTAAGAGCCCTTTTATGCTGAAGTAGATGCTGGAAAGCTCCGTAGTTCTGTCTCAAAAAAGAACTCAAAATGACACTTATAGGTTGTATTATCTAGCATTTATTTATTCAGTTTGCATAATCCATATCTGAGCAACGCAGAAGCTGGGAGGAATTTTCCCTCAGCCGCGCTGAGAACAAGACCATGTAGATCTGTTATCCAGATATGAGCCTATTCCTGTAAATTCTCTGTGTTTACCTCTCCTGTTGTTATGGTTCAGAACCCTCCCAGATTCAGCTCCTAATTCCAAGCAGAAGCAATTCCCTTTTTAGGAAGCCAAGATTTTGTTTAGGAAACCCCAATTCCCCCTGAAAATTGCCAGGTTAGCTGCTAAGTGGCTGAGAAACTACATAGAGGAGATACATCTCTAAACTACAGTTAAATCTAAACACTTTCCTCTGTGTTTGTTTACTTATGCAAAGCAGGAAAAATCACAACTTTTAGAGCATGTACAAGCACTTCCAGCTTCCAGGACACAGCAGGAAGAGGACCTACCTTTCCCCCCAGAGTTATCACCCTTACAGCTGCTTCCCTTTGATTTTATAATTCTACTCATATCATCTATGTCCAAGATAAGGAACGTGGATGTTGCTTGTAACCTCTCCTACACTGGGACTGAAACAGCATCAGGAAAGGAAGAGGACACACCTTTCCTTGAGGCCATCACCATCACAGCTGTTTCCTTTCTGCTGTTACAATACTACACAGATCATTGAGACCCACAGCTTGGGATCTTGGTGCTCTTTAACGGCCCATCAGCACCCAGAGGGGACTGATTAAGGCCAGATAAACCCCTGATAAACCGTAATGGCCCTGGCAAGCCCCACCTGGGGCCTCTGCCCAACGACCCAGGAGCTCCATTTAGGCTCTGGCCTGAAAGCCAGTTGTTTTGCCCCATGTTGTAGGGAGTCCTGGCTCCAGCTCAGCCCCTGCCTGGTTATAAACCCAGCAGATGTGGAGCCTGGCTCACATCTGGCCTTTTTTCAGACCTGCCTCGCCCCTGTGAGCCTGTCCAGCCACCCCTAGACTGTGACTGACCTTAGTTACCATCACCCTAATTGCAGATCGACTTCTGAGCTCAGCCTTGCCTCTGTTTTATGGCTATGAACTCACCAGGTGACCTGGATTTTGGCTGCTCCCAGCCCTAACCCCTGGGCGTGCTCTTCTCTCCTTGACCAGGGACTGCAGAATGGGGCTCTAAGTAGCTCCTACCTTGTGTCATTCTGCTTCTCTCCCCACTCCATTCTTGTACCAATCTCAATAGTTGCCCATGATATACTAAAAAAAAATTCTTTGAAGGGTTCTAATTAGATGTTTGCTTAAAATGAAGGAGTAAAGAAAAAAATATCCAGGCTAAGAATAACTGTATGTGCTGGAACAGTACATTTAGAGCACAGAGAATCCTGCTTGGAAGCTAAAATGAAAACATATCAATGCAGCAATGAGAATTTCTGTCACATGATGGACAGCAGCTGGTTTGCATACTGATAGAGATATAAATTTAGGTGCAGGCATCTTTTAACACACAAATTCTTAGAAAAATGCATAGCCAAAGAACAGAAGCATGTTATAAATTCTATTTTTGAGATCATTTACTGGAGCAAGGCATGACACTGTGCTTTGTGGTTGCCTAAAGCAGCTGTTTCTCAGGACTCAAAACTCTCCAGGTTTCCCAGGTGGTCCGTGCACAGGAATTACAATCATGACAACGTTTTAAAAAAGGTGCTAATTCCAAGAAAATATCTGGACCGGAGTTTTTTAGAATAAATCATCTGATGCTTGTAGTTCCGTAGGGTTCTCACAACCCGTGTGGTGCCACTCGGTGCAGCACAAGGGCTGATGCTGCCAGGACATCTAGTGGCACCCACACGTACTGCCCAGGGAAAGAATATTACTAGAAAAACAGATTTCTTTCATGCTTCCAGATATTTTCTGGTACCAGTCCAGGTTTCTTTGGCTGATGGCGAGACTTCTGTGTTTATTTTATTATCTAAGAATATAAAAGGGGGAAATGAAATCGTAAGAAGAAATGTACGGTAACATCTGAATCATCTCTCTAAATAAAGATGGGACATTCTAAATAATCTTGATAAAATAAAGGTCAAGGTTATTTATTTTCCTCTGCCTTTTCACCCTCAGTTACATTTTACTACTCACCTGGTCCAGCCCAGTTGTTTTTCTATCTCTAGATAACAGAACTTGCACAGTTGTTACTCCATGCACTGAAAGGGAAAATCAGAATGTCTGCATTTCAGGGCTCCCCACAGAAGAACTACATTTATTTACATTCATTGCTTCCCATAGTGCATAGTCTTTCAAATACTTTTTTAGCAACGTGTTAACCAAAAGGCCATTTTAATTTCTGCTCTTCACATTCCTTTGTTTCTTGTGCTATTCTCAGTCTGAGCAAGAAAAGTCATGGAAAGCAGGCCCGATCTGCTTGTTGTTTCATTTTTAAGTAGGACTACAGCTACCAGTTTAAATATTTCAATAGCTGCAAAACTGTTCCTGTAAGGAAGCAGAAATTCCTTTGCTTTGTTACATAATTCTTTGTGATATTTAATTCTCTAAACCCAGCTTTAAACAGAAAAGCACTTTTGCTGCTGGGAGGGACCCACCACAGGGCCCTGCCACTGTCATGGCCCTCACTGAGGGGTCTGGACCAAGCTGGGGTGCTCTGTGGGGTGAAGGGCCCCAGAGGGACAGAAAAGGTCTGGGAAACACCTCCCCTATGGAGCCAGGCTGAGGAATTTGGGGCTGTTCAGCCTGGAGAAGACAAGGTTGTGCAGAGACCCTACAGCACCTTCCAGGACCTGAAAGGGCCTGCAGGGAAGATGCTTATCAGGAACTGGAGATATGGTGCTGGAAATTAATGTAATTTCCCTAATAACTTTTCTAATTAATTGCTTTAATTACCCATAAGCAGTGTAATTTTCCACTGTAGCCAGCATTTAGCAAGGTTTGTCATAAGCTGGTGATGTGGGAACACAGTTTGGGAAAACTATGGAAACATTAATTTTTGTTAAAGAACCTTGATGTGATTCAGGTAACAAAGCCCAGGACAGAGAGAGGTATTGCTGAGACTGGACACAAGGAATGCAGAATTTATAGCTACAAGGACATTTTGCAGTGACAACAGGACAGGGGGGAATGGCTTCACATGGAAAGAGGGGAAATTTAGGGTGGATACATGGAAGGAATCATCCCCTGTGAGGGTGGGCAGGCCCTGGCACAGGCTGGGCAGAGAAGCAAGCTGTGGCTGCCCCATCCCTGGAAGTGTCCAAGGTCAGGTTGGACAGGGCTTGGAGCACCCTGGGCTGGTGAAAGGTGTCCCTGCCCATGGCACGGGGTGGGATGAGATGATCTTTACAGTCCCTTCCATCCCAAACCACTCTGTGACTTGTCTGACCATCCTGAGTTCCTCTCTCACACATTTATACTCACCACATCCCTGTATAACATTTCCATCTTCCAGGTGGGATATTATTAAAACAGCAAAGGTGCTCATCTACCCCAGCCACGTGGGAACCACCGGAACACCATCCCGTTTCACACCATTTTTGGACACCTGAACGACTTACTCAAATCACACACGGCCCAGACACAGCACCCTCTCCCCAGGGGTGATCCCAACAACGCTGTCAGGGCCCAGCAGGGCCGCAGAGGTGGCCATCCCAAAGGATCCCAAAGGGTCCCAAAGGATCCCAAAGCGTCCCAAAGAATCCCAAATGATCCCAAAGGGTCCCGAAGAATTCCAGATGATCCCAAATTATCCCAAAGGGTCCTGAAGAATCCCAAAGGATCCCGAAGGGTCTTGAAGAATCCCAAATGATCCCAAGGGGTCCCAAAGGATTCCAAAGGATCCCAAAGGGTCCTGAAAAATCCCAAAGGATCCCAAAGGGTCACGAAGGATCCCAAAGGGTCCCGAAGAATCCCAAAGGTTCCCAAAGGGTTCCGAAGGGTCCCAAAGGGTCCCGAAGAATCCCAAATGATCCCAAAGTGTCCTGAAGGATCCCAAAGAATCAAAAAGGATCGCAAAGGGTCCCAAATGATCCCAAAGGGTCCTGAAGGATCCCAAAGAATCAAAAAGGATCGCAAAGGGTCCCAAATGATCCCAAAGGGTTCTGAAGGATCCCAAAGAATCAAAAAGGATCGCAAAGGGTCCCAAATGATCCCAAAGGGTCCTGAAGGATCCCAAATGAGCCCAAAGGGTCCCGAAGAATCCCCAATGATCCCAAAGGGTCCCGAAGAATCCCCAATGATCCCAGAGGATCAAAAAGGCTCCCAAATTATCCCAAAGGCTCCCAAATGACCCCAACGGATCCCAAAGGGTCCCTAACCGGGCCGGGCCCTCAGGCGGGCGGGGCTGGTGCCACGTGACCCCCCCATACGTCCTTCTGCCCAGGACAGCGGGGTGATCCCAACGACGCTGTCAGGGCGCAGCAGGGCGACAGAAGCACCGATCCCGGAGGCTCCCAAATGATCCCGGAGGCTCCCAAATGATCCCAAGCGATCCCGACCCATCCCGGGGCCCGGAACCAGGCCGGGCCCTCAGGCGGGCGGGGCCGGTGCCACGTGACCCGCTCAGTCACGTGACCGGCGCTGACCCGGAAGCGGCGCGGGGCCGCTGACGCTGGAGCCAAAATGGCGGCCCGCGGCGCTGCGGCCGCGCTGGGGCTGCTCCCGCCGCTGCTGCTCCTCCTCCTCCTCGTCCTGCTCTGTCCCGCTCCTGCCCGCGCCCGCGTCCACCACCTCACCCTCAAAGTAAGGTCCGCGCCCTCCCTGCGCCTCGCCGCCTCGTCTCCCCCTCTGGGGGGAGCGCTGAGGGCGGCCCGGCCCTGCGCGCCTCGCACCGGCCTCCCCATCTCTCCCCATCCCTGTGGGGTTGTTCCGCTGTGCCCCCCGACCCTTCCTTCTCTTCGCTTCCCTCGAGGCTCTCCCCTGCGCCCCGGCTGTTCATTCCTGCCTTTCCCTCCCGTGCCCGAATCCCCACAGCCCCCTCACGGCTCTTGCTGCCCGCGGGCCCGGAGGCCTCGAGGCCGCCGTGGGTCGGGGGGGGTCGCTGGTTCGCTGCCGCTGAAAGAGGGGCAGAGGGCTGGGGGTGATCTGAGAGGGCTGGGGGTGATCTGTGAGGGCTGGGGGGGTGATCTGAGAGGCCTGGGGGCGATGCGGGAGGGCTGCGGGGTGATTTTGGAGGGCTGGGGGTGAGCGAGGGGAGGCCCCTGAAAGGGGTTTGCGGTGGAATTGCCTCATAACCGTGTTGTTCCTGTCGCGGCCCCTCGGCTTTAGAGGGTGTCTGGCCGCCTTTGTGTCCTCCCACCTGTGGCTTTGCGCTGGTCATGCAGTGAGTTGAGGCAGAAGAAACCGGTGCTAGCAGCTTCCTGTTTCGGTTCCGCAGCCTTGTGTGGAGCTGTGACTGTATTTGGGAAAAACTGGTTATTCAGGGTCGTTGGTGGGAGTGTTGGAGGTCAGGGTGAAGGTGTGCAGCTCCACGGTGCACGGAAAGGGGAACAGTTGTTCCATGCCAAGGGAACTCTGCACCGGGGAGGATGCTTTTAAGGGCTTTTGTGGTCCTTCGGAATGTTAATTTGTTTTGTATGTCAACAACAAATAGTATTTTGTCAGTAGAAGGGTTGGAAGAGGTTAAAAAGTGGTAAATGTGTTACTGTGCTCTTGTAGCAGTTTAGGGAGAGTGTGAGAGCTTTGAAGGAATTCCCCTTCAGCCTTTGGGATGCAGTGAGTGCTGGGGGGTGTTCTTGTCTTATTTAGTGGGGAATTTTTCAGACTATGTAGCTGTGAAAAGTGCAACCACAGGAGCATTGTTCTGTTTCAGGAAAAGTAAACTCTTCCCAAAAGCAGTAAATTAGGAGGTTTGTGCCAGCTACATTATTGTTTTGAGGAATTTGTGACAAAGGGTTGAGTGCTGAGGAATTTCTCCCGGAGTGATCCTTTCCCCTTATGTAGAAAACTTTCAAACTTGCCTCAAGCAAATGTTCTGAGCAGCAAACATTGTGGCTTCAGGTCTGTGCTGAGGTGTCTCTTAACTGCCTGGATCAATTACTAACCCTGTTTGCCGGTTTTTGCCGGCAGAGTGGGGTGTGGTTTTAGTCTTGCAGGTATTTTGTGAGGGTTGCAGCGCTGTGAGAAGTAAAAGTGAGTTAATGCCTTTATCCACCCCCTGTATAAACACGAGCTTTATTGTCAGAGCACAGTCTCTCCCGTTCTACTTCACCCCCCGCCTTACAGCCCTTCTGTAAACATCGGGCTCCAACAACTGAGCCCTTTCACAGCGAGGTCTCCTTTCTGCTGTTCTTGCTGTTGGTTCCTTGCTTGCCTCGAAGTGTGCCTTGACACTGTGCCAAGCTAAAGGCCACAGCTTTGTGGGAGTGTTTGATATTAGGTTTCCTCAAACAAGCTGTTAATTGCTCGAGTCAGAATAGCTTCATTCTTGTATCTTTGTAACTAATGTGCTAAAGTGAAGTTCTTTTGGTGTCAGAAAAAAAGAGCAGCCTGAGCAGTTTCCTGATCAAAAATGACTTCTTATGTTTTATAAAAATATGCAAAATAGTGTATTTCTTCTGCATTAAGGAAATTATTTGCTTGAATCTTGCTGTTAGACTTTGTCAGAGGAGACTCTCTTCTTTAGTGGCAATTATTATCAGTCTCATCAGTTAATGAGTCATGAAAAAAAAACACCAAACCTTAACAGAAAACACCCCCTACAAAACCTGGAAGTTATGGAAGAGTGACAGAAACAATTTTCTGAGGATTCCAGAAGGAGCTGGTAGTTGGAATGTTCCTCTTCACCAAAAATAGGATTTTTGTTGTCTTAGCAGTTAAATGCCAGAATACTGAAGCCTCTTGTTTTGCATCATGCAGTGATAAACTGTCCCAGAGAATGAGGGAGTTGGTTTGAGTGGGGCCTTTGTCAGACATGGAGTTAAGTTTAATGTGAGTCAGTAACCAAGCTACAGACTTGAAGAGCAACCTTCCAGCTGACAGCAGAGTGTGCTGAAGTATTCACTTGTATGGGTTCACAGCTTGGTTGTAAACTTAAATATTTCTGAAGTCAGTAGCTGAGTGATTGTAAATAAAAGCCGGATTCTTTCAACCCCTTAAACCTCCCGTGAGGGGTGAGGCCATTGTTGGTGAGCCAGTGTCTTTAAGCTGTCAATATGTGGAGCAGTAGATGCTCTTGCTGTTGCTTGGGGGCAACTGGTGACAGTGTGTTTGTGTGTGGGATCATGTAAAGCTGAAGGATTTGTGAACTAAATCTGTAAACTCAAAGCTGAGATAAAACCAGGGAGGAGAGTGATGTGTGTTGTATATTAATTATCTGCTGTTGGTGGGGGAGCATATCAGTGAACTGAGAGAGTAAATAGACTTAAATTGAACTGAGCAGCTCTTGCCAAGTGCTCTGGTCGTGTTTGCAAGGTGCAAAGCACCTTGTGGCTGGATGGCACTGGATCCCCCCATATTTCCCTCCCATAATCACCCAGACAAGTGTTTCTCTGCCCAGTTGTAGTTAAATATTTATGATGTGCTCTGTAAAGAGCCAGTGTTAATTTCTGTTCTGATTGGGAAATTACACCAAAAACACTGTTAGAGGAACTGAAAACTGGGCTCTTATTTTCAAGCACCTTCAGTGACCTAGAACCCACAGACAGCAGAGCTGTAAGGCTCTGTTGGACAAAGCATCTGCTGGGAGTGCTGTGTCACTTAAGTTCTTTTTCCCCCTCTCCTGAGCATTAAGGGAACCATCTGGTTATTTGCCAGGTTAACTTGATTCTATTAGGGTGATCTTATTACAGCTGGATTACAGGTTAGCTGTGTCAGGATTAGTGTCCTGCTATCACAGTGAGGGAGATTTATGCATCAGGAGTGCTTTGTGCAGAGATGTCAAAATCAATACTGGGGCAGAGGAAGAGAGAACTTTTTGTACTTGTACAGCTCTTAGCTCAGTCTTCCAGGCCCTTTTCCAGAACAGTTTGTCCACCTTTAGCAGCTGACTTCTCTTTTTAGAGTATTCTGCAATGTGATTATCTTTTCCTAGAAGAAGCAGGAGGAAGAAACAATTTTTGTATTTTTAAACCACTTGACACATTGTCAGTAAATCACACTTTCAACGTGCTTTTTCATTTCTATTGCTTTGTTTCTGCTTTCCTTCCAACTAATGACCCAGGAGGTTTGGGGTCCAGCTGCAGAGCTGTTTATTGAGTTACAAATGCAAAGGAACTGGGATATGACCTTTTGTCATCTGCTGTGGCAGCTGTGTGTGATGGTGACTACTTTTCATGTGAGGTCCTTCGTGGCTTCCTTATTTAAAAAAAAAATAAAGCTCACTTACTTTAACCTGTATCAGCTGAGTAAGACAAGGGAAAGGATCAATAGCTGCAGTTTCCTTGCCAGACTTAGAGGAAGGAAATTATTCTGCAGCTAAAACTGGGAGTAGAGGAGTGGATTGGAATTTTAGAGCAGCTTACCCCAGTAATTCTGTTTGAACACATCTATCCAGATTTTTGGTATTTATTCAACTTTTTTTAAAAAATCATTTTTATTTTATGCTAAAAATAATTTGGAGAAATGGGACATAAGAAACTTTCTCACCCACACCATACACAGAGTTTGCCAGTGTGTTGGGTGCTTGAGTGTGCAAACAGTGACCCTGCCTAACACAGATGATCTGATGGGATGACAATGCACTTGCTAAACACTTGGCCAAAACCCAGCTCTCGGTTAGGTAATACCCCTAAAGTCACCTAATTCCTCTTCAGTCTGTTGCAATGACAGTAGGCAGTGTTCAAATGTGCCTACAGTCTCTTTGGGGGGTTTTTGGTAGCTATGTGTTGTTTAATCAGTGATGCCAGATGTTCAGATTCTTCTAGAATTCTTTTTGCTTGCATCTTTCCCAGTAGTACAGTCAGGCAGATAACAGAGACATGTTTAAGTTCTTGCTGTCCAGGATATTGGAAAAGCTGATCCATTCCAGTGAAATAATTGGTTATATCTGAAGGTATCCTAAAGAAACTTGCTCTTTGTGTAATTAGATGTTTTGCATGAATATTCAAGTGTCAGCCTGTCACCCTGCTTCCCCTTTGACTGCAGCTGCAGATGACTGTGCATGTGATCAGTAAACTTGCTTTCCTCTCCTACAGGATGACGTGAGGCAGAAAGTGCACCTGAATACTTTTGGCTTCTTCAAGGATGGTTTCATGAGAGTCAACGTCAGCAACCTCTCCCTGAAGCCACTGGGCTCTGGTGACATGAGTGGTCTATCAGTAAGTTCCTTTGTGTGCAGTGACTGTGTGAAGCTTCCTGTGAAATTCCCCTTGCACTGGGGACCTCCACTGGTCTGAGGTGTCACATCCAAACTGGTGGGGCTGTGGTGCTGCTGGCTTTGCTCCCCCCTGGGAGCCAGTGGTGAGGATACGTATATGGAGATTTATCCTCTCCATTCTGCTGTAAGGATGAACTTTTTAACTTATTAGATCTCTCTGGAACTCAATGCACACATCTCTAACTTATAGTGAACACCAATTTCCTAAGCAGTCCTCTGATGTGTGATTTTTTCACACTGTGTCCTGTTGCATTGCAGTTCATTTTGTGAGCATTGTGTCAGTAGGTTTCCAGAACAGGGACAGCCTTATTTTTAGAGAACTCGTAACATTACATGTTATATTAGGGATTTTAATGGAGAGGCTGAAATGCTGAAAACAGACCTGAGTTCTTACCTTTCTGCAAAGTTCAGCCTCCTTATTCTTAGAAGTATTAAATGTTTTTGTAAAGAAAAACCAGCTGAAACAATACTGAAGTAAGTTAAAAGGTTCAGGGATAGAAGGCACTCTAGATTTAGTTTGGGTTTGAATCAATATACAATTCTTTTCTTGATGGATATGGATGAGGCTGCCAGTTTATTATATTTGAAGATTTATTTTTTTTTCTGTCTAGTTAGATGATGAAAAAAATACCTGGATTCTGCCTTAAATTGGTTTATTTAGAAAGCAGGGTCTGTGACTCTTTCAGTGGTGGTTTGGCTTCAATGTGACAGATTCTTCCCAATTGTCTCATAGGTGGGGTTCAGTTTGGATCGAACGAGGAATGACGGGTTCTCCACTTACCTGGTAAGAGTAAGAGAAGTGAACCTGCTTTGCTAAGCTGGGACATCTCATATTCTACCTTGTTGTAGGAATGGTTGGAAGAAATACAGAAAAAAAGGTGGGGGGAGGGTTTTAGGCATGGGCAGGGTGTGAAGGATAATTTAGTTTTACAATTTGCTGGGCTAACAATGGTAACTTCTACCTGGGGGGGAACATGTCCCGTTTCTTATAAACCAGAGGGTGCTTCAGAGATGCTTTGCTCAATGTTACCAGGATGAAGAAGTGGATTACTGTATCCTGAGAAAGACACCAGAGCCAGATGTCTCTGTGGTACTTTTACTTCTGGAAATTGAAAGTGAAGTGTGAGTAAACAGTATACAAGACATTTTAAAGTTACTTCTTTAAGTTGAAGATAATGTAACACTTGAGATTTCTTTAAGGGCTTGGAAAGGTGCTGTCAATGTAATTTGCTTTTTTTAAGGGGTTACATGAGAGTAAAAGTAATAAATCTGCAGAATAAAATGGTCCAAGAATTCTTGCTGCATTGGAGGGAAGGAATGACTTGAAGTCTCGGGTCACTTTTGCAGCTCTTGCACTGAATTTGACATTTTACTGTTTGTCTTGAATTACTTATTTATGGAAGTGCCTTCAGGGCTGGGTTGCTTTCTCTTGCAAGAGCAACTCTTAACTGTTTGTATGCAAACATAGTTTCTAAGGAGACTCTGGTTACCAAAGCTGAAGAGTTCTGTTTTCTTTAACTGCTTTTGTATTTGATGTGAAGTGTGACTTCTCCCACAGTGATCACTTCAGTGCCAGGCTGCTGTAAATCATGGTCTGGTTCTTGCCTGTTCTCTGTGGTACTAAACCCAAGACAAGTTGATTTTCCTTTATTGGGTATATATAGGCTGTGACAAATAACCTCTTTATAGATGTTTATTTACTTTAATTTTGTAATAAACCCTCTCTGTTTCTTTAGTGTGAAGGTACAGTTTTCTGCAGAAGCTGCTTCGTTGTTACCTAAAATTTCATTCGTATCTGAGGAAAATGTTACTGCCTTAAATACCAAGCCACTAAAAACTTCTGAACCAAGCAGTGATTCTGCTAAAAATCCTCCAAAGACCAGTGAAAATACAGATGAAAAAGGTAAGCCAGCTAAGCCTGACCTTGTGTGCTCTCACAATGTGAGTGTTGGAGCCCTTCAGTGCCTGTGCGGAGGGGTTGACAAATTCGTTGTCTTTTGTGTGGCAAAAAGAAGGCTAAAGAAGGAATTTTATGGCCACCAACAACTAGCTGAAGGAAGGTTAGGAGGACAAGGATTTCAAGCAATTTTTAGTAGTGGCACACATTGCAACCAGTTTCTATTTCCCCATCCCACATCTTGGATGTCTCAGGAGGGAAAATAAATCCCTTTCCTAGGTAGGTATTCCAGCATTGCAGTAGATCACTTGTGTAAGTTGTAGAACCTCCATCTCTTGAGGTTTTAAACACTTAACTAAACAAAACCAGGGCCAGCGTGATACAGTATTGACACTAGATGTCCTTTAGTCAGAAATTGGATTAAATCTACCCACAGGTCCTTTCCAGCCACTGTTTGTGCAAGTCTGTGTGTCTCTGAAGAGCTGAGATCTAGTCTATCACTTAGGGGAGGGAGAAGTGACTATCCTGGTAATCTTTTCTTGGAGGCACACATCTTTGTCTGGCTTCCAGACCAGCAGACGAAACAATTTTATAATCTCAGCTCTAATGGGATTAGCTTCTGTTATCCCTTCCTGGCAGAGTTAGACTTCAGATCAGACTGTTGAGCAGTCTGATCTCAAGTAGTCTGGGTCTGTCTTGGCCTGTCACGTTCACCAGCTTTGATACCATTGAAAAGTTTGCACAGCTGTTGTGATGAGTCGAGAACCAAGGATGGATGGCACTGAAGATAACTGCTCTGACAGCTGTAGTTTGGCTTTTTCTGCTGTTGAAAAGTGTAGTATGCACATGGGCAGTGCCCTGAGGTGTGGGAGCCAAAAGCAAAGCTTAAGTCTTGAACTTTTGCTTCCTGATAGAATGGGATGTTTGAAAAGCTTCTTAGAGGAGTAGAGTGAAACTGTGAATTTGACATGCTGGTCTACTGAAGGCTCCTGTCAACTTAGGTTTCTTAAATTCAGAGCAGATACTGGCTTGGCAGGTCACCTATGCTTTTGGAGTTTGTTTGGGTTTTTACTGGGACCTTACTCAGTGTAAGGCTGAGAAGTTTTTCCTACCCCAGGGTTAATTAGGACTTCCACATGTTTGTCAGGCCATGTATTAATGTCCAGATTAAGATGAGTCAGTGAGATTAACGGGACTCAGTCATAACATTAAAAGTTATAGCTGTAGCCTACCTCTGGTACTGGTCATCTGCCTCCTGCACCACTACCATGGGAGGGGTGGGAGCAGGCTTTTGTAGAAGATGTGATAGTAGAGAAACCCATCCTAGCATTTGAGGATGCATTCAGAATGTGGGAAGAGTCCTGTGAGAGTAAGGAGAGACTGGGAAAGAATCTCTGTTAATGATTATCTAGGAGTCTGCCATGCAGACAAGTGTAGGAAGATGTGAGTAAGGTATGGGCAGTGTGTGAAAGGTGAGGATGTCAAATGCAAACACACTAAAGGTACCATTACTACTTTTATCTCTAGGTAAGAAGTCCAAACGAAGTACAACATCCTCCCAGGTAAGAAGCTATCTGCACTTCTGTTTCAGAAAGAATCTGGAGCAATATTCCAGTATAATCAGCACTCTAATCATAGCCAGAAAGTGGAGAGTATTTGCTGTTGGTCTCAGCCTCCACTGTAAATATACAGAATGCAATTTTGATTGTCTGGTTGCTGTAGCCAAATGTGTTGGTTGCCTGATTAAAAAAATCTAAAGGCCTCTTTTCCTTTTCCCAGGCTATTATAGAACAAGAACATCCTGTTCACAATGACAGAGGAACTTTCTCATTTCAGGTAAGGTGTCTGTTAGTGTCTAAACTTAATATGTGCAGACAGTTCCTTCACTGTACTACTTTGGAGAAGTAAAAGTCTGGTATGGATGTCTCTCTGATAACAAGAGTCCACTCAAAAATTTACTGAGCTAAGAATCAGTGAGGGAAATCTCTTTTCTTTATAAGGTGTGGGAGCTGCTTTTCAAGTGGCTTTGGCATGATGCTGTTCTAAATATCAGTGTGTGAGCCTCAGCATATTAAAAGTTTACTGTGATGCCACCAGTGCATGCAAATTGCTAATTACAAACTGCTGTGATCTGGCTGACTGAAGGGGAAGATACTCTGTATGAAAGCAGATTAATGCTTTGTTTCACCAGCCTGGTTCTCTTGTGATGGTTGGTTACTATAAAACCAACATGCTTTAAATTCTGTTATCTGCCACAAATCTCATTTCCAGAGCTATCACAATTTGCATAGTTGGGGGAGGAACAGAGAAGCTTCTTACGCTTCAGGGCAAACATGATCAAAAATGTATGGTTCACCATGTTAAATATGTGACACTTTTTGTTATCTCTTCTCTGTAGTGAACTAAGTTACACACTGATACTTGAAAGGCTTGGCAAACCAGGGTGCATAATCCTAGATAGGTTCATCTGGAATTCTGTTGAAATTTCCAGATACACTGATATCCTCAGAACAGCATGTTTCCTGAAAGGAACCAAGTGACCCCAAAATGACTGAATCCTTTCATGCTTCAGTAGTGATGGCTTCTTACCAGGGCAACCCTGTTGTGAATGAGAAGAATGCTGACTTTCCTATTCTTAAATTGCAGTTCTATTTTAACATCAGCTCGGATAGCCAAGAGGGTCTCTACAGCCTCTATTTCCATAAGTGTGTTGGCAAGAAAGGGCCAGCTAATGATCAGCTGCTATTTAGTCTTGATGTGAGTATGGCTTCTAAAGTATAATTAACTCATTCACTTAGACTGAAACATAGAGCTTTCAACTCCAGCTTGTAAGTGAGCCCACACTGCACATGAGTGTGTATATGGGCTGGGAAGTGATTCACAGTTGTGCAGCAATCTCTGCAGTGGCATTTCTGAAAGAAGCAGCTACTGTAAAAATAATTAAAATACTAGTTTTGCAGAAATGTCTGAAAATCTGAAGAGTGAATGTGGGCTGGGTTCAGTGTACACAGTTGTGACTAGATGCTGTGAAGAGATGGGAGCTAAACCAGCTGTTTGTGTTTTGCTGCACTCAAACCCCACTTTTTCTTCACAGGATTGTAGATATTAAGGCTCATGCTGCAATCTAAATTGTTGGTATTTGTGAAATCAGTGTTATTGCTTGTTCTGGCCTAATTAAAGATGTTTTTATGGTGCTAAATGCACATTTTAAAGGCAGTATGTTCCAGCAAATATCTCTTGGCATCCAAGAGTTTGGTCCTGTGTTTCTTTGAACATTATCCCAGCTCAGGCTTTCCCTTTTTTTCCTCTTTCATCTGCGCCTGCTGGTGTGTAATGAGCTAGTCTGGTTGTGTTGATGCAGCTCTAAGGGAACCTGTAGGTGACAAAACTCAGCAGCCCTAACTTAGCTCAGACTGGGCTGATTTAAATCTGCTTGTGAAGTTGTATGTTTAGAAGATCAACTTTTTGAATTGCTGTTTGATCCACTGAAGGAAGTGGAAAGAGAAGAAAACCTGTTTAACTGAGCTGCTTGGATGTACTTAGAGTTTCAGTACTGCAAACTAGTCCTGATGCATTATTTTATTGAAGTCCTAGTACATATAATCAAGCCACTTAGGGGCATAAATTGGATGCTAAATAACATTTCTGTTTTCTCAGTCCCAGAGTAACAGGCTGGCAGCCTATTGTAGATACTGTTTCTGAATCAAAGGTGGGCAAACTGTGAAGTTTGGGAGAGAGAACAACTATTCTTTGGGAAAATTACTTTGCCTTTCTGTTATGTTGCATAACTGAAGCTTTGTTTTTCAAGGAGATTATTCTTGTGGGAGTCATTTTGCAAAATGTTTTGAGAGTCTTGAGGGTAAAGAGTTGGGTTTGATTTTTTTTTGCTTTGAGTCTTATAACAGTCACTGCTTCAGAAAAGCTCTTTTTAAATGACTGAATTTGATTGTGAACTGTAATTGTTAACTCAGTGCTTTAAAAAAAATGAGTTTTTTTTCAACTGTGCACGTAACACACCTTTAATATTCAGATAGAAATTACGGAAAAGAATCCTGAAAGCTACCTCTCAGCAGGTGAAATCCCACTGCCAAAACTTTACATTTCCATGGCTCTCTTCTTTTTCCTGTCTGGGACTGTGTGGATCCACATACTTCGTAAACGCAGGTAAGCGTAGGGGTCCACCTTGTTTGATTTTTATTCCTTCTCTTATAATGCTCAAGTAATAGATTTAACTACTTTAAAACTCCAAATCTGGCTCAGTAGTGTATACTTAATTCACATAGTTTGCATTTGAAAACTGCTTCTGTCAATATCGTTGTTGCAGACTCAGTTAAAAGTTATCAAGTCTTATGTTAATTCTTTGTGTAGTGTACATATTAAACTACATTGTGGCAAAAAATAGACAGGAAATTCCTGCAGTTGATGTCAAAAGTAGAGGTGACTATTTGAAAATAAATAACAAGAAAAATTTGATCCCTTTTTTCATATGGGAAATGGCAACTTGTGACAGTAGAGAGCCATAAATGTGTTGATTGTGGTTGAAAGTGATAGGAATTCTGAGCTGAAAACTATGATGCTTAATAGTTAAAACATGGCAAAGGAAGCCAGCAGCACCTGTGGTTCTGTTTTGCCTTTTCCTCTTAGTCTGAAGCTCATTAGGTGACCTGATTATTTGGTGGTTTGAAGTTCATTTGGTGATCAGCTGATTTGGTATTCAGGAGTTCACCTGGTGATGGTGCAGTGACTTGGGCTGAAGGGTGGAGGGATAGATGTTTGAAGTTTAGATCTACATATGCAGGATATTCCTGTTAATTACTATTTTTAATTAACCCAAGTATCAAAAATCAGGGGTTTAGAACATGTAGTTGAAATATTATTCAGGATGTTGCAGAAACTACAGTGTTAGAGGGAATCCTTTTACACCAAGGGTCAGCTCAGCCTGGGAGTGACTGTTTGACACTTTAAGGTTTTAAGGAAGTCTTTGGAAACTGAACTTTTTCCTATGGCTTTTAATTGATGCTCTTCCTTCATTTCTTTCTTCTCAGGAATGATGTGTTTAAGATTCACTGGCTCATGGCAGCCCTTCCTTTCACAAAATCGCTGTCCTTGGTCTTCCATGCGGTACGTGTAACATCTCTGCCTCGAGCTGTTCACCTGGAAAGTAGAAACGTGGAATCCAGGGCATGCTGTTGGAGAAATCTGCTCTGGACAGAGGGGAGAGTGGGAGGGAGAACTGTCCTTAGTACTGAAGCATTGGAACTGAACTGCAGCTCTTTGATGGAAGTGATTCAGTTTTCATCAGCAAACTCTGGCTTTAAATACAGTTGAGTCCATGGCCTGAAGTTTTGAAGCAGCAAGGGTTGAGGGTTGAATGAGCTGCAGAGTTTCCAGTGTTTTGGCCATCTGAGGCTGGCCTGAAAGCTTGGGCTGTGCTGCTGCTTCAGCTCCATGGCTTGCAGTAAATCTTCATAAATGGAAACCTTGATGAATGTTTGTAAAATTCAAGGGCACCACTGTAGATGAGGTATTATGGTGTATGGTAACAGACCTCACCTTATCAGCTTTGAGGCTTTCAGTAGATAAAGTCTCTGAATTCTATTGACTTTGCATTTCCACTGCAAAGATCCTATGCACAAAGGTAATGGCGAGCATTTAATCCTTCAGTGTTTGTGCCAGCCACAATTTTCACCTTCATGGACGTGGTAGAATAGCTGCTGCAAATATTTTTGGAGTCTAATGAAGTGAATCTGGCTTCCAGTGAAAGTGAAACTAGAAAGCCACAGCCAGGGAGTGCAACTGAACTTGAACAATGAGTGAATAAATGGGTTCCAAATGCAGTTGATTCACTACAGCTAAGCATGGGAGTTGTGTGGGAAGGATGTAGATTGTAGGAGATACATCCACTAGCACTTAAGAAACACAGCAAGTGGAAATGATCTCATTGTTGCTAAACAAAACTAGAAGGTGTTGGGAGGAAGTGATCTCTAAATGTGACAGAGCTGGGTTTGCACACACTGATTGGAAAATGAAACTTGAAGTGGCTGTTGAGCAGATCTGCTTTACAGAGGGTGGGGTGCTGAGAGCAGCTTGTAAAGTGCTGTATTTTCTGCTTCCAGATCGACTATCACTACATCTCTTCTCAGGGATTTCCCATTGAGGGCTGGGCTGTTGTTTATTACATCACTCACCTGTAAGTATGGCAGAAGATTGATGTGAGAGATTCAAGCAATAGAATGAATTGCCTGTGGGGTTGCCTCCCTCCTGAGCAAACTGGGAAATCGTTGTCTTCTCACTCAGAGCACAGTCCCAAAGAATCAGCAATCAGCCCTGTGTGAAGGGGAAAGCTCCACTTAATGGAGGGCAGCTGCAGGGAATTGGCACTTCTGTGGGTGGAGGAGTAAAAGGATAACAAATGCTTTGCTTTTCATTGTTCACACTAATATTCAAGTAGCTAATTTGCTCTTGGTGTGAATGGTGAGAGGGCACAGCTGCCCCTGTTTGTGGCTGTTGGTGAATGGATGACTCCCCCAGGAAAGATTGCATATATTGACAATTGTGAATGAAGCTTAGTGTTGCTCTGTCCTACCCAGTTGTAGGCAAGTACATCTGCTTCACTATTGTGGGATGGGTAAGAGCTTGCCAAAATTATGAATAGCAAAGCATTTGTTTGGGTTTGTGGCTTTACTGGCTGTGGGAGAGAACCTGGGCAGAAGAGGAAGTGTGATAAAATCTCAGTGTGGTGTCTGTTTGTCTTCCAGACTGAAGGGTGCCCTTCTGTTCATCACTATCGCCCTCATTGGCACAGGCTGGGCGTTCATTAAACACATCCTGTCAGATAAAGACAAAAAGATTTTCATGATTGTCATCCCACTTCAGGTGAGGACTGAGCTGTGGCACTGTTGCCTGTCTTGTGAGAGAACTGCTTTTGCAGACTGGAAAAGGCTGTGAAAACTTCACATGATACCACATATTTACTGCTTGTATTGGTTGCAATATAAGTTGAGCTGCAATTTCCTGGGCCAGAAATTAGTGCTGTAATTTTCTCTATTTTTCTCTCTATACTGACCATGAGATAATGGTGATCAAACAGTGTCAGCAAATGAACAACTGGCTATAAAGAAGGTAAATTCATGCTGGGACAAAATTTGGGCTGCAAAGCAGCACTAAATTTCCATGCAGAAGAATTAAGTGAAAGTTGTCACTTCTGAAGTGTTTGCTGAGTGGCTCAAGGAAGTAAAAATGGGCAAACCAAGACTTGTAGACCTGTTTGGTCCGAGAGAACCATTCCTGTTGTGTTTGAAGTGATCAGTGCTTGTCTCCTGCTCCAGAAACTGAAGTACACAGGAGAGCAGCACTTCTGTCTGTTGCAGGTAGAACAGTTTTTCTGCCTTTCCAGATGAAATCCCTTACCCAGCTGCAAAAGCAGAAGTATAGAATTAGTGTTTGAGGCTCTTACAGAGCTCAGGTGTGGAGTACAAGAAATGGTTGATGACCTGTCTGAATTATTGGCTTGATTTAGAATTATGTGCTTAAACTATTGTCTGTGTGTGCATCTGCAGAGTTTTGCTTCTATATATAAAAACAAACAGATTTTTCTCTCTTTATCTCTACTGATACAGTAGATTCAGCACCATATATAACAAAAGAACTACTTTCTGAACGTCAGCAGAAATAAGTTCCAATCAGTTTTATTTCTGTGAACCTTTTGAAGATGCTGCTGAACGTGTGACTTCTTGACACAGAGCTGCAGAAAAATTATTGATGTTCCTGAATGGGCTTTTGCTGAATTGGCAGCCCACATGTGGTGTGTCCTTGGGAAGTTCCTGAGGCCATGGCACGTGTGTTGTTGTGCAGGTACTGGCAAACGTGGCCTACATCATCATAGAGTCCACAGAGGAGGGCACGACTGAGTATGGGCTGTGGAAGGAAATCCTGTTCCTGGTAGACCTGCTGTGCTGTGGAGCCATCCTGTTTCCAGTGGTATGGTGAGTTGCTGTGTGTGGTGTGTGGTTGCAGAGCCCTGGTGGCTTGAGCTGTTTTTGAATTAGTGGCCATGGACAGCTTGTTAGAGCTCCAGATACTGCAAAACAAAAGAAGTCGGTGGTCCTGTGGAGTCAAGCATTCTGTTACCTCTTTAAAAAACTTTATTAGTCTTGACACGTCAGTCTAATGTTGTGGAAAACACTGGTTTTGGGGATGTTAGTGGGGATAAGATAAGGTGGGTAGTGATTTAAATGTGGCCAGCACAGTGCAGACTGTAGGTGCTTTTGAAACTTGGAATTTTGCACAAGTGTTGACTCACTAAATTGAAAAATAGGATTTTGCTTCAGTGACTGAGATTAGAAACTAGACTGCTAAATTTTGAGACAATAGTGCTGTCTAAGATCAGGGCAGCCTTCAAGCAGAGTAGCTGCATGTTTGTTTGACTGTTTAGAAGAAATAATCCCACAGGGAGCATTTCCCCGCCCTTCCTTCCACTCTACTTGGCAAGGAGTAATGTTGGTTATATAAAACCCGACCAAAACACAGATAATTCAGATAAACACTATTGTTGCTTCTTGCCAGTTAGCCAGAACATTTATCTTCTAAATGCATTTTGTCTTAATTGGATAAACAGCTGGGTTTAAAGGAAGATATGAAGGAGCTTCTGGCTCCTTGCTTAGTAAACACAGAATATTATTCTTTTCCTGCAGCATCTCCATTATTTGTTTCTGAAATGCAAAATGTATGCAGAATGTATATAAATGTCTGGTAACATGTCATCACCCTAGAGCGTGTAACTAGTTTTTGTGATAACTGTGTTGCTCAGGAGATGGAAATAAGCTTCAGCTTGACTTGTGATGGTGGGTTTCAGCTGTCCTTCCCTTCCCATTGTCCTCTGTGTTAAAGCAGAGCCCTGCATAGTCCCAGTGGCTTTCTGCCAAGGCTGGGAAATGTCTTCCAAGAAATGTGCACTACTCTCTTGTCCTTTCCTCCCCTCCAGTCAAAATGCTGCAGCTCTGAGGTTGAGATACTTGGGTATGGTAAATAAAACTGCAGGGATATTAACTTTAATTGCAGACTTTGATTTTCTGTGGCAAAAGTGACTTCTGCAGTTGCAGTTCTTGCTGCCTGATGCTGAAATCCCTATCTCCAACCTAGTGACAGGCTGGTACAGAACTTACCTTCCATAAAGGAACTGTATGTGAACAACAAATGCGTTTGGGTGAGCTGTCCTGTGACTGTTTATAGTGTGCAACCAGCATTGCCATGGTGCCAACATAAACTGGCAGTGAAGTCCCTGACATAAAATCCTGCCCCTTTTTCATCAGGATAAAGTTACTGCAGCTGGTGGGATGATTCATGTGAGCAAGGTGACTAAGACTTGGCCCCCTGGATTTACATTCCTGCAGGGTAGTTTCTGTTACATAAGTTGCCTATGTAGACATGTAAGCTGTAATCAACTATTTAAATGAAAAGAGCTTAAAAGAGCAGTAAGATGCCAAATGCTTGGCAGTTCTCTGAAGAGTAGCTCAGCTTAATTTTACAAGTGGAAAGCATTATGCTGGAAAGTGCCCCAGTTTCTCACTCTGCTCCCTCCCTCCCTCCCACAAAGCTTTCTGTAGGCTGAAGTGGGTTTTAGCAATCTGCTTTCTTAATCCCAAGGAAATAGAGATACTTGAGCTAACTGCCTGAGCTGGGGCATGAGGGTGAAGTATGTGCAGTGCCAAGCACAGTTAATTCTGAGCACACCCCAGCCATAAAGAGCTAACAACACTTGTCAGTGATCTAGAGGACTGCAGTGGAAAGGGAGTGTAAAACTTAGAGATAATCTATTCATTATTTCTATTTTTCAGGTCAATAAGACATTTACAGGAGGCTTCAGCAACAGATGGGAAAGGCAAGTAATCTGTGTGGTTTTTTTCTGTTTTATGCTACATGTCATAATGCCAGAATTTCAAATACGTGATGCAGATTTAAAATATGTAAACTATAACTATAAATCTACACTGTTAGTGTCACTGCTTTTCCTCAGTGGGCTCGTGGGAATAACTTTTGGAAAATGACCTTTTTCATGTATTGCTTTGACTATCAGAACTGGTATGTGTAACTCCTTCTCTGCTACTTGCACAGCTCTCTGTGCTTGAGCTAAACATGACATCTAGAGTAAATCATCTTGACAGATTTGCCATTTTTTTTTCTCACTCGAGTGTTCAGAAGCAGGACTAGAAATTAATTCCAGAATTGCTGTCTGTTAATCTAAGGAGACCCCCTTATTGCAATTCCTGCAGACCTCTGTTCCTGACAAAATAGAGGCAAACAAACCTCATTATGAAACAAAACACAACTTGGCATTCAGTTGTATCACAGTTCTTGACTTGTCCATGTTTGTACAGCAGCTCCAAGGGCTGCTTGTGGGAAGTGGAGTGATGTTTATTGTAGCAGTGAAAATGAGGTGATGGATGGAAAGCCAACCCAAGTACAGCTGCTGCAGCTTGTGCTTTTCCTGCCTTATCTGCTCACTTCTGAATTAGCTGCTCAGAAACAAGCTAGGGAGCAGAGTGCTGACTTCCTTGGAAGGAGGCAGCCACTTCAATCTTCTATGATTTGGTGGCTCATTCTTCTTGAAGGTCATTTGTTGGCAACAGCCTTTTAACCCAGTCTTATCCTTTAACTCTTGTCTTTCCTTTCTGGAGATACATTCCCAAGTCTGGATACTTCTCCAGCCATTTCCTTGGCTTTCAATGCCACTCTTGCATTTCATTGCTGATTGTCTCTGTAGGTAAATCTGTTAAATTGAAACAATACTTACAATGAGTTTGGGTTTTCTTTATGTTCCAAGGTGTTAACATTCCCCCCCCCAATTAACCATATACACACAAAAAGACTCCTTCAAATTTAAAGGTGGAAAAATATTAATTTCTAATAGAAACAAATGTAAAGGAGGTCAGTGTTAATAATGTGACATGAATGCTATTGGTAGCTTTCTTATCAGTGTGTTCTGTTGAGTTTGGTATACGTTATCCACTGAGCATATGTTCTGGAGTATTTGTGCTCTTACTGTTAACAAGTGCTTAGGTTCTGCTTCAAGGAATATCTAAATTTTTCTTCTGAACAGAGGACTCCACATACGTTAGGCCTGGTTCTTGCCTGGGTGGCAGTGGATCTGATTATCCTGGTGCTGAGCACGTGGCAGTGCATGTAACTCAGACCCAAATTCCACATTTGTGTGGCCCCAGGTGATCGCCCCGTGCCTGCCTTGGTTCTTATCACAAGATGGTGCTATGGAGTTTGCTTAACTTCAAACATGCTGAGGGAAGGAGAGGTGGCCAACAGCAGGAATGGTCAGTGTAAAGGCTTGGGCCTGTCCACTGTCCTTCCTAATGGGTGGAATCCAGATCTGAGTAACCCTGAGCAGTTCTGAAGGATTTGTGGTGTGTAATGAAGGTAAAATGGTAATTTCAGAGGAACTGGCTGTCTCTTTAGTTAGTCAGTGCTATGTACAGTAGCCCTTAAGGACTATTTAGTCCTCTCTATTGTGTTGTTCTCCATGGGAAATGATGCTCTTTATTGTGGATGTTGTTTGTGGATCACCTACTGCTGTTATCAGCTTTACCTCCTGGTGTTGCCATCTGGTTGTGCAGATCGTGCAAGTTCAGTAACTGAGTGCTGAGAGGGACCTAGCAACTGTGTTATGCTGCACTACTAATAAAAGAATATCTAAGGAAAATATTTTCAGGGAAAACATTGCATAGGCTGACAGCAGATTGTGGCCAGGAGAGCCACAGTGCTGGGACTCACTTGTGAAACACAATCTGGTTTGACTATTTAGAGGCTGTTGACAAGAGCCCACGGGGAGCAAGTGGATGGCAATGTGATACCAGAAGCAGAATGTTACCTAATGATGTCATGCTGTTAATGTGTCTTGTTGAGAAAACCAAAAGTGATTTGGTTGCACTGTAAAGTGTAAAATCATTCATGTCAGACTTATCAATGAATAGTCTTTACTAGAACCACATGCTCTTTCTCTGGAGGCTTCTCTTGGAGGCCCTTTTCTGCAGAGGTGCTGCTCAGTGTCTCTGCTTCTCATATGTAAAGTAGAACCAGCAGTAACTCTCAAATCACCAGCATGTTTTTCCTGCTGTTGAAGGTAGTTTTCTCCTGAAGCAGTACAGATTACTGGATCCTCTCATAAGCAGTTTAAGTGCTGCACTGCCTGTCCTGTGGTTAGAACTGGATCTTGTGCAGACAGTCCTTGTTGGACTGGCTATTGCCTGCTGGGGTTTATTGTCTAGTCAAAGGTTCTTTCCCTGTTATCTCTCACAAACTTATAGGGTGTATTGGGGAATTACATCCTATACTTTCACTAGTTACTTTTCCTGGCACTGAGTCTTCTGTTGACCTTCTTGTCAGTGGGAGAGACCTAAGGAAAATTATTTTTGTTTCCTTGCATCCATTAGAACTGACAACTCCAGGACTTTATGGCTTGGTATCTTGCTGGTGTTTCCTGACTGTCTTGTTCTCTTCCAGCTGCTTTTCCCCCTGTTTATTTGATAGCACTGCCTTGGGTGAATGCAACTGTGACTGCAATGTGACTGGACTAGGAATGAAGCAGAAGGCTGGTTGGATTTACCAGATCTTTAGTCTTGGGGTTGTGCTTGCCATAGTACAATTAGTAAAAAGGCTTTTTATAAGTGGCAGTGATTTGGAGTCACTAGCTGATAGTAGTTTGAACCAGATTATTTTTAAGTTCTTCCAAAGTAGGAAAGCTAGAGGAATGGGTCTGAGGGCCATAGTTATCCAGGGAGACTTTACATAGACAGATGCTGTGGATTGATAGTGAGGAGTAGACGTGGCACAGTGATACAGCTCAGTTTGAGCTGGCAGGTTGTTTGCTTTTTTCCCTTGAAGGTGATCTTTAAAGCAGTAAGTCTGACCTACACAGGCTTCTTATCTTGCACAGCAGTGGGTGTAAACATCCCATTTTTAGAAGCTTTTTTTCTTCCCCCTTAAAAATCGCCACCTTCAGACTTAAGCAAGTACTTAGCTACACCTCTTTGATCTGTCACTATATCATCCCTTAGATGGGCGCCTGTGCTCTCTGTCCATTTCTAGATCTGCATTGCAAATGTCTTGCAGATTTAAGGAAATCAGCCTTGCAAACTGACCTGGAATCGTTCAGGCTGGAAAGCTGCTCAGCTGCCACCACCTTGTTTACAGGCATCGTGAGAAAAGAGAGGGAGTATATATATTATTTCTATATTATTTTGTTTGAAACTCACAAGTTTGTGGTCACTGGACCTCTCAAGAATCATAACCCACTCTAGTCATCGTGTCATCCTTTGTTAGAGGGAGGAATGGGGGTTGAAATCATTGCTGCAATTTGTTCTGCTGGCACCTGTGTGTGTGATGAGAGATGTGACACGGCACAGTCAGATCATCATGGTTTGCTGTTTTCCTGGAGCACTGCAGCATGTCATAGTTGGCAGCAGAATTAGGGAAATGCATTGCAGTGTGTAGCTCCCAGGCAGCATCCCCTGTGTTCTGTGCAGTGGGCAAATTATCATTAGTGCTCTCGTGCTTGCCCCCACGGCAGGAAAAACCACTTTCACTATTCAGTGTCTTCTGCTGCTGTGACCAAAGAGCCTGGTCCTGTGTGGTGCTGTCCAGGTTGATGTAGTAACTGCATGTTGGACATACATTGCTTATGCTGTGCTTTGGACTTTGAGCTGACCTGCTGGAGACCTTTTGTGCCAAATGGCTGATTTATTTTGGGATATTCTAGTCTGTGCCACATTCTCATGCATGACACTGAGTGTTGCTGTGTCTGTCTGACCTCCCCTTTCTAGTATAGGAGTGCTTTTAAGCAGAGTGCTCTGAAGACTGGAAAGCCACACTTCTCAGAGTTGCTTTTTTGAGGTCTAGAGCTACATGTGTTCTGCATCACTGGGGAGAAGAGAAAACTTCCATTTACAGTTTGATAATAGTATAGATCACATCTCAAATGCACCAGAGTGAGTAGAGCAAGCAGAGCACTGTAGAAATATTCTCAGCTGTACTTGAGTGTGTTCACTTGCTGCATTATGGGCTGCCTTTGGACTGGATAGTCTGGGCTCGAGCTCCCTGTGCCCTCTGCTGCAGCCCTGGGATTTTTATTACATACATATTCTGAAAAGGTCAGATGTATTCATCAAAAAGCTATTGTGTGGTGTGCAAGGCTGCAGTGTGTGGCTCCACTTTCCTTTTTCCATCTTACAGGCAGTGTCAGCATTGGAAATTCGCACAGGGACGATCTGAAAAAGAGACTGCTTATCAAATGCTGTGTTTTGATCAATGCAGATTGGGCTATTGCAGGCACAAGCTGTTAGAGTAAATGGTGATAGAGAGGGAAAACTGAGGGAAGCAAGGTATAGATGTTATAAATCTTCCTTGGAGGATGGCTTTTATCTTTTTAATTACTCTATGAAAGAGATGGAACACAAGTATGAATTCATTTGTAAAACCTTTCGTAGAAAGTCTCTTTTTAATTTTTTTCCCTTCTCTGCAGTTAAGTACTGTTCCTTGCAGAATGGTTATCATACTTGAAACATAAATTTACCCAACCTTTACTGCCTGCTGTGATTGCTGCTGTGTTATCACAGCTTTACAGGTTGGGGCTGAAAGTGATGCAAGTTGTAAGTGACAGCTGCTGGCCGAGCCTCACTCCTTGCCAGTGCTACTGGCAGTGCCTGGGCTGCCAAGCTGAGGTGAACAGAAGTCTTTTAAGTGTCCAGGACAGCAAGACTCAAATATTACTGCTTGGAGCACATTCAGCCAGTGAAGAAGCAATTCACAGGCTGCTGATGCCAAGCAATGATGATTCTAGATTTTCTCCAGAACAGTGTGTCCTGTAACTTTGAGTTGGTTAAAAAAACTGGCAGAATTTTGTACACATGCATTAATACTGACTTGAGTATCTGATAGTGAAGTATTTCTGCTGTTGAGGCAGCTAGGGGAGAGCACCTGTTTCTAATAAATCAGCAAGCCAACTTCCACAGGTGACTTTTTTGCCTTTCTGCTTGGTGGTGGTTGCCTTTTTTCCTCTCCTCACCCTTCTTTCCCATGCTCAGACATTCTACGTGTGTGGATATACCAACTTGTGACTCCTTGGTATTGATTATCATGATGAGTAGGTGAGATCTTGAGCTCCATCAGCTGGGAGAGGTGGCATTGTGACATTTCACTTGGCAGCCAGATCTTTGCTGTCCTTCCATCCTGTGCACTGCGTGAATCTGACAGAAATGACTCCCCAGCTCGCTGTTGTTGACTGTAAAGCACTGATGGACTGGCAGTTTGAATCACAGCTGTTGAGTTGGTGTTCCTTGAACTACAAAGCCTGGTAATTCTCGTGGCCTGTCAGTGCACCAGTTGGTGGCAGTTCTTGAAGTTGGATGCGTTGAGTTCAAAATAGATCCTCCTGTGTGCAAACCGGTGTGTGGGAAATCACAAGATCTTCATGGTCACACTTAATGCAGCTCTCCTTTAAATAGGACAATACTGCTTCTCTGCTTCATGATTTAATGCATGTTTACATGTTTTAATCTTTCACCAGTTGTATTAGGAAAAGCTTTTAACATCAGGCCATCAGTCAGTTCTTGACTTGTGGTGGTCAGGTGCTGCTCTTAGAGTGTCTGCTGGAGGAGGGTTTGTATCTGTCTCAAGGTGTCTGTAGCTTTCAGTGGTTCTCCTGGAACACCAACTAGAAGCTGGAAGGGGACTCTTGATCTCTAGATTATACAAATTAGGTTTATAACAGAATGTTTCCTGTCTTCATAAAAATAAACAGGACTTTATTTGGAGTGGTGTGCATTTGATGTTGCTTTTCTTTAAGCAAAGCTGCTTTGTTTTTGTCACACGAAGTGAAGCATTTCTTTGGGAGCCATTAGCCCTCCTCTTCCTTGTGTAATACTGTATTTTGCTCTCTTGTGAACCTGAAAGACCTTATGTGCAAATAGATGCAGCCTCTTACAAACCTTTGCAGTGGGTGAATTCTGTGAGGGGGTGCAGGTGAACTAAGTACAATGTATTGCACTTCCACATCTGATAAATATGTTACAAGGGCGTGGAGGGACTACCAGCAAATATGTGACAACATTTTTTAACTGACAACTGGTATTCATTGGCTCTAAGCTGCATCTCTGTACGCTGTCAACATATCTTGGACTCTTTGCCTCTCGTGTTGTCACAAAAGCATCAGGAGTCTGTGTTTGTAATCCTGCTGCACGTAGAAAACCTGCCTCTCAAAGCAGAGCTGACAGCTGTTCCCTCTGTTGGTGACCTCAGCCCGTTCACAGGAGTGTGGGCCGTGCTCCTCCAGCTCATGGGATCTGTCCAATACACGCAGGTTCACCAGGAGTCTCGGCCTGCATGGCTTGGGAAACTCTTTAGGATGATTTCCCATTTCACTTGTGAGTTGTGACTGAGTCACGAACACCCTGCTTAGATGTGAAAAAGCTTGTGCTGTGGTTCCACGAGAGGCAGTGGTTCCCAGGGCTGTGAGGACCTCA
>JAWWTY010000036.1:5136879-5160172 GCA_035222235.1 Margarornis squamiger | reverse complement strand
ACACCCTGCTTAGATGTGAAAAAGCTTGTGCTGTGGTTCCACGAGAGGCAGTGGTTCCCAGGGCTGTGAGGACCTCAGTGTTGCTCAGGTCAGCTGAAGGCATGGAGCAGGTCAGGGAGCACTCTGGAAAAGCCAGGAATTTTCTAGGAGGTAGTGTTGGATGGCACAGCCCTTCTGGGAGGAGAGAGGTGGCTGTGTCTAGTTGGCTGTATGCAGGTAGAGGAAGGCTCTGTATTGCAGTGTCTGTGCATGTAAAATTTAGTTCCTGAGTTCCCTTTTTAAGAGAGAATTCACCCCAGCCTGGGAGTTGTCCAGTATGTGGACACACCAGTCTGGCACTCCGTGGAGTGCCCAATGAAGTGTGAGACAAAACCCTTCCAGTCTGGGATTAACTGAGTCCTGGTTTTGACCACTTGCCTACTCTGCAGATAAGCATCAAAATGAACACTCTTATTTTAACAATTTTCTGATGGGCTTTTGTATTCTCTTGATAGCTGCCATTAACCTAGCAAAGCTGAAGCTCTTCAGACATTACTATGTTATGGTAAGTAAAACACCTGTACACAGGCATGCAGAGCACTTGGAAGCTGTTCAAACCTGCTGATGGAATACTTGTTGGAAGCAACTATAGCTGGTGGATGTGGTGGAGATGTTCCTAGCTCTGTGCTTTGGCATCTTGGTCAGCTGGCTTACAATCCTAAAAGCAACTTCCCTTTTTTCCCTAGTGGTTGCATCCTTCTGTCTGTCTTTAAATTGGTTCCAGCTATTTGTAATGCTTCCTGATTTCCTCTGGAGACAGCTTGAGCTGCCAGTTGAATTGATGAGCTTGAATAACGTACTGTAAACTTGCTAAAAATTAAACTTGGGACCAAATGGTGCCTTGAGATGCATGTGTGCAGTTTGTGATGAAGGCAGTGGGAGCCATGAGTGTATCTCCTGGGAGAACACAGGCTTCTTAATGATTTCCAGTGGCCTCATTTCAGGCTCTTATAAATGGGAAGAGTGATAAATTACAATCGTGATTCTTCAAGTTCTGTGAAATGGTAACACTTAAAGCATTTCCTGCTGTAACGTGAGTGTGTTACCAAGAGCTCCAGTTATTTGGATGTTGAACAAGCAGCAGAGCCCTCAGCCTGTGTCTTCCATGTTTATCAAGGAGCATAATAAGGTCAGCCTGACTTAATGAGTTGTCTGGGAATTGCTTGAGCTGTTTCTGTGGAAAAAGATGTTCTATAAGGACGGTGCCATTGTTCTCATCACACTCTCTCCTTTTCCTTCCCAGATTGTGTGTTACATTTACTTCACACGGATCATTGCAATTCTCATAAAGATTGCTGTTCCATTCCAGTGGAAATGGCTGTACCAGGTATTTGCCAGCAAAAGAAAATACATCTATTCCTTGAATTATTTTTTCCCCTCTATTATTCTTTAAATATAACTGCACAAAAAAAAAAAATCCATAAATTGTTCCTCATGTTATAGTAGGACATCTCAAAGCACAGTGCTGCACCCTGGCTCCTCCTGATTGTTATCACTGATATGCTTCAGGTGAAGAAGTGTATTTTTAGTTTTATGTTTGTCCAGTGAGGCTGCTGGATTATACATGAGATGTCTGAAAGTAATTGCATTATTGATTTTTTAGTCTTTCAATTTAAAAACGTCTGAAGGAAATTAATCAAGAACATACAAAGGAGAAAAAAAAATTAGTCAGGTTTGCCCTGTGTAATTGAGGCCCCAGGGAGCCAGAGAAATAGGCTTTTGCTCTTCCATGTACAGGCTTTATTTGCCTAGTGACTTTTAAATACTTGGTTTCCTAACTATAATCCAAGTAACTGTGCAGGGAGTCCTTGGAATACATTAACTGTTGAAAATATCAAATAACTTAGGGATGATTCCCCCCCTCCTCCACCATTTAAAAGCCAAGTCTTGCCACAGTTCTTTGAAAGCTCCAGAGTGATGGATAGAACTGTAACTGTAATTAAAGTGACAGGGAAAGCTGAAAGAACAAAAGGTTTGACAGCCTTTAGCCTGGGATTAATGATAGCAGGGCAGGAATTGCTTTATTTCTGCTATGGCACCTTGGCCATTAAACCTTGAACCTTATGAATGAGGAGAAATGTTTCATGACCACGAAGCGTTACAGGACTGGACTTCAATCTTGTGTTTTCCCTTGCAGCTGCTGGATGAAATGGCCACCCTTGTGTTCTTTGTCCTCACTGGGTACAAGTTCCGTCCAGCATCAGACAACCCTTACCTACAGCTTTCTCAAGATGATGAGGATGACTTGGAGATGGAAGCTGTGTAAGAACCTCTTCCCCTTCTTTTTTTACCTCTTCACTTGGTTTGAGAAAAGTAATGTTTAAAACCGGTTTGCTTTAATCTCTCTAAATCCTTCTCTGAAAAAGATTAGGGTCTGCCCACATGTTTAAAGATGAGGTGTCTGTTTGGTGTGTGTAAAGAGATTTGTGTTTATGCACAGGAGCCTCTGACCTGGGTATTGCACTAGTGTGGAATAAGCTGGTAAAGCTTTTCATGGGGCAAAAGGATACCCATGAAAATAGGGAGTAAAAAAAGCTTCTGAGCTTAGTTTGTCATTGAACATGAACGAGCCTTACAGATTGTCATTAATGCTTCATATTTAAAAAACCCCACAACTAAACCAGCAAGAAAAATGAGCTACCAATCTCCAGAATATAAATGACCAGGTAAGGTCCCTTTTGCCTTGGCATTCAGCCTGTAGCTTTGGAAACATTTATCTCAAGCAACACTGAGCCAAGGAGATGGATTTTTGCTGATACTTTTCCTGTTCTATTCCTTGCTGCTAAACCATGAGGCACCACAAATGCTTCAGGACCTGAGCTAGTCTGGAGAAATGATAAAGGAGGGCTCAGCCTAAGTCCCTGTCATTTTCTTTGCAGTGATTTTCTGAGGACTTAAAACATGAGTGGCATTTCTGAATTTATGATAGAAACTGCCCTAAGAAATTCAGCCTGCCAGGAGTGTTGGGTACAGCAAGAGCTGCCACAGACTCTGCTGCCTTAATAGGAGCAGAGCCAACCTAATCCTTTAGTAGTTATACATTTCATGCATAATTGCCATTCATGTACAAAGCCTGTTCCTAAGAGTTTTTCCCATTTGGTAAATCTCCTTTACCTGATCTTGGATGAAATAAATGAACTCTCCAATTTTTATTACAGGAGCAAAAGAAGTCAGAATGTGTTTGTTCTCCTAGTTAGCTCAGAAAGAAATGGATCTTACTGGGAAGGAGGTTTGAATCACAGAATCCAGCCTCAAATGTCATATAAAGAGTTGAATTTCTCATAAATATCGCTAGTAACAAATACATATTTTAATGCTTAGCTATTTTTGCTTTGGATCTAGAAAATCTGTCATTTTTGCAAGTGGAATCCAACTAGTGGGTAGTGACCTTAAAATCACTATCACTTATAGGTGTTAAAATGGTTATGTAAGAAACTGATATCAGTTTGGAAGCTGGTATATAAACATTGACATCAGGAAGGCACTGCCTGAACTGGAAGATGTGCCAGGATTTGTGATTGTACTGAAATGAGCCTTTTTCTCTGTTGCCTGTTGGAATGAATTTCAACTTTGCATTATGTGCTTAATGAATTTTTGCTTGTGGGTTGTTTTTGGGGGTTTTTTAGGACTAATAATAGGGCACCTTTCAAATACAGTGATTTCAGTCAATTGGAGAAGTTGCTAAATTTAGGAGAATCTGCCAGAAATAAGGTGGAGAACTTTAACGAACTAATTCAGTGATTTACATCTCACCCTAATGAAATGCACATCACTAGAAACTTGAGGATCAGAATTCCTTGTGAGCCTTTTCCCTAGTGAGCCATTTTGCTCTTTGCCTTGGGAGTTTCCATTGTTGTGCCCTCTGGGTTGTTCCCTTCAGCCTTGCTTGGATTCTTCTCATCTGATGCACCAGAAGTTTGACTCCATTTGGGCACTTGGCAGGGTATAATCTGTGTCTGGTTCTCCCTTCCCCAGCTCCATCAGGGAGGTTAAGTTTGCACCTACTTGAAAACCAGAGTTTATACACATTCTGTGACAGGTGAAGCACTGCAATGGAAGTGTATTAAATTTCTTGTTGACTCGGGTCTTGCTGGTCCTATTTTTGCATTTATAAATATTAAATGTTGTTTCTGGGGGAAGCAGGGGGAAATCACAGCTTGTTTGAGTAGGTGACTAAGTGCCTGACAGTGTCCTGACTACCCATTGCATGAGTGTTTTGTCTTTTATGTGATAAATACCCACTTGTCTTCAGAAGCTATGACAGAAGGTGAAAGCCTGCAAAATTCATGGTGTTCTGCTGTGTCTTATTGCCAGGTTTTATGGTTATTTTCCTCTCCCAGAGGTTTTTGGTTAAAATCAGGTTCTTTAAAACAGAAGCATTCAGTTTCTTTAGACTCAACATTTCTGTGAGCCAACAGAGGGGAAGGCTGTGAGGTCAAGCCTGTTTTCCAGGCCTGCTTGTCCTCCAGCAGAAAAAAAAGGACATTTTAAGTGCAGCTCTCTAGCTTAGGTTTTTTTCATGCAGTGCAAACTACACAAAGCTCAATCTGGCAGTAAGTGTAAATACTGTTAAGAACAGTGGAAATCTGCAAAGTTTCAGGAAAAATCCACAGATTAGATATCTGTGACAGAAGCAACATAAGGCACAAGTCTTCTCTCTGTAAGTTTTCATAACTCTCAAGAATAAAATAGAAATCAAGAATAGCAAAATTAACTTGTAACAAGTCTTTTCAGCTAACACACGCCTGTATTGGAGAAAGAATCCACAGACATTACAGAACCTTCTCTTCAGAAGGCCTGGTGAGGAGGAGAGTGTGGCTAAACCTGAACTTGGAACCAGTCTGTTCTTTCTCAAGCAGGGTCAGTAGCTATTCATCATGAGCCAAGTGCCTTTCTGTGCATTCTGTGCTGGGCAGCCTCTTGAGCCCGTTCTGTCAGTACGTGGGCTCCTCGCTGACAGTTTGTGAGATTAAAGTTCCCTGCTTGAAAAGGTGCAGCCACACTTGGCAGAAAGAGCTGTCAGCCTTCCGGTGCTAATGCCATTTCTGGGGCACGGACACAAGAGTATAAACCATAGAGTAGATGAGATGGGGGTGAGGAAGGGGAAAGAAAGGAGTTTTGGTGGCGTTTTCTTTTTTTTAAATTTCATTAGCTCAGTCAGTTTGCTTTAGGTTTGGGTACCAGAGTGCTCTTCTACACATCTTGATTGAAAATAACGTTCATACCTGGACATGAGGTTAAGATATTTCCACTGGAGGAGGAATTGCAGGAGAAGAAACCTTTAATGGTTTTGTTCTCAAGTCGGAAATACATCTTACTCAGTGTGTGGAGTCTTGCTTCTCCTTAACACCCAAAACAGCCTCAACACAGGGAACTGTTGTGGTAACACTGATCTGCCTTGGGATCTGGAGTTTCTCACTGTATCAGGAGGCAGCCAATTCTGTGCTGAGACTTGACGTCCTGGTTGGCTGCTTTGCTCTGCTTTCTCTCAGGTTGTGCTTCATGGCAGACTGATTCATGATGCTCTCCATTAGCAGTGATTTTCTTCACCTAACACATCTCTCCCTTGCAGAGATCAGCTTTTTTGTTCCATGGCTGATCAGTTTTCACTCCAGTTTGCAATAGCTTGTAAGGGCTGGCTGCTCCCAGGATTGCAGTGTTCCTTGTTGGACTATAAAACAAAACAAAGAGGAGAAAAGACAGCTGAGATCCACCGGTGTGGAGGGCTGGAGATGCTTCTGGATGTTTAGCATCCAGATGCAATGCATTTTAACTGCTGCTAGTTTGTGGGCTAGAAATGCAGTTAAGCAGAGAGCAGGGGAGGAACATTTCCCTGCCTTATTGCAGGTCAGAACTGAAGTGCTGAGACTGCTCTGAGGACAGCAATGAAGATTGCAGTGTGCTTGGTCTTAGTGCTGCTACCCTTATTTTATTGGGCACTAAAACATGTTGGCTGGACTGATTTTGAGAGGGAGAGGAATTGCCTGTTGTACCTGAACTATCTGAGAAAAGGAGGACTCAGAGCTACTTCATGCATTTGTCAGGAGACAAGAACAGTGCTCTTGAGATTGGTTTTAACCTTCACTGCGGGAGAGTCCATACTGAAATCTCTCCCAGTTCTTTGCTGTAATTGGGAGGGAACACAGTAACCAGGAACATGACCTGGCTGCAGTTTCAGTGTGTAGCTGTTTGTCCTATAAATGTGGGAAGTGGATCATTCTCTCTCAGCCACAACATCTCATTCCTCCTGTCATCACCTTGGTGTGCAGTGGGTTTGTAATAGCATTGGAGTGCAGTGTTGAAATGCAGGCTGTGTGCCAGGTGGGCTCTTCCTAGCTGTGAGTCAAGTGTTAGGGCTACTTTGGTGTCATGTATGTGTAAAAAACCTCTTACGTATATATATATCCCAGTATGTCTGCTGCTGCACTGCTGTGTTAGGTGCTCAGGTGTGGTTTGTAATCCCTGGTAATCTTTGGCTCCTTCTTGAGGAATGGGTACTGACTCCTGATTGTGTAATTACAAAGTTGATGGTTTTTTGTAGCTGTCTTGCTGCATCCTCCCATATTTTTCAGACTATGCCTTCGGTTTGCCAGAATGTTTCTGCATTCTAGTCCTGTTCTCCAATATGCAGCTCTTAGAGTCTTGTGCAGATTTAATAAGCAAGTTCTCTATTCCATTACCCAGGCAATTACTGAAAATACTGAATAGAAGTGAACCCAGGACAGGCCTTTCTGGAACCACACTCAATGTTCTTACATTTTTGACAGGGAACCATTAAGTACCTCCCAATGCATGCTTTTCCAATTAGTTATCCATCTACTTTGCTTTTGTCTAGCTTATTTTTCCCCAGATTTTTTCCTATATGACTATAGGAAAACCTTTGTCTACAGGGATAGCTTAAGAGATCTACATGTCTCTGTGCTGACAAGTTTGATCTCTTGTAGGAAATGCTTATCATTTAGTAACTCCATCTTTCTCCTTTAAGCAAGCTGCTTATTTTTCTCTATACTTTTTTTTTATTTTAATAGGGAGTAGAGTTATTTTATCTGTACTCTTGTGACCCTTTCCTATTATGCACAAACTCATCTAGGCCCACTCTAAATTGAACCACTGACAATCCCACTACTGAGAGTCACTGAACACAGCAGTCTGAGTGAATTATTTTTACAGTACATGAACAGAAGCTGGTATCTAATGTGGAACTAAGGGCATTATCAGAAGGGTGTATCTGAAGATGACTTCTCCTCTTGGGGTGATGCTGTGAAGATGTTGTTAGCAGCTCTGATCAAATAAAGCATTCTGACACAGTAAACAGCAGGTGAAAGCACACACAGACCCACAGCAGCAGCTTTGAACAGGACAGTTCTGTGGATGCTTCCAGGCATCCCTTGGGAATGAGAGCTATTGGCACTCTTGCTTTCAGCATCCAAAATAACCTTTGTAGCACTTTGGAGGGGTGGAAAAAAAGATGCCTGCATGGAATGAGAATCACGTTGTGCAAAAGAATAAAGGAAATGTGTTGTGCATCCTAATGGCCTGTTTTGTGTAGCAGCAGAGAAGCTGCTGGGCTGAAGAGCTGCTGGAGAGCCAAGGCAGTTCTGAGAGGAGTGGTGCTGTTCTGCCTGGATAAACAGTTCAGTCTCCCTAATGTTTGAATGGTATTATGAGGCTTTGTAGTTCAATGGTCAGATTGCCATGACAAATCCAGACTTGGATGGTATAAAAAGGATGACCTCTCGCTTCCGTTTTGTTGCTGCTCATTGAGTAATTTTGCTATTAACAGGAGCTGGTGTGCATTAAGCTAATAAGATTCATTTGGGGCACTATCCACTGTATGTGCATTTGTATATTATGTTGTATCTATTAAAAGCATTGCAAATGCAGAAGAAAGTCCTTAATGTACAGACCTGAGGGTGTTCAGCTGAATAGCCAAATGGGTTTTTAAGGAAACTGCTCAAATCTAGCAAATAAACACCTGGTTTAACTCTTTAACCACCCCCGCTATCTTCTTTCAAGTATGAGCAAGTACTATTTGCTGGTTTAGTTTACTGATGGGTGAGAAGGGCCTTGAGGTGCTCAAGGACAGTGGCCTTGCTCCCAACACCCATCAGTGTTGTGTCCAAGGTGATACCTGGCCTGCAAGATGGGAGCAACAGGAGAGTTCCAAACATGGCAGCTGCTCAGTCTGGGTAAAGAGACATGTGAGAAGTGTGATTTGATAGGCACAGGAAGATGAGTATGGGCTGCTGGTGAAATGGGCGTTGCAGTTCAAGGTCTGATTGCTGATGTTTCTCCCTTCCCTTCCAGGGTGACGACTTCAGGAGTAATGGAGGGCATGAAGAAGGTCAAGAAAGTGGTGAATGGTTCAGCAGACCCCCAGGGTGACTGGGAAAGCACGGCATGATGGACTGGGCTAAGGCAGCACTTTCAGAGGAACTGTTTTAATTTATTAATATTACTCTCAGTGGAAAGGGAGCAACTTGTACTTCCCACCACTGAAACAGCAGAGTGGGGTGTATTTAGGGGGAGCAAAGCAGTGCAGAAAAGTAACTATTCCTTTGATCATAAAAAAATGGGATCTCCTGGTACCTGCAAGGAGTGCGAAGCTTTCCTAGGGATTTTGGGTAGCTTATTTTTTCCCCCCCCTCCCTTTCTGGATCAGTTCTGTATCCTGAATGGTTTGCAGTTGCATTCTTCAGAATGTGTAATGCTAATGTGAAGAGAGACCTTCAGTGTGTATGTAAAGTATATATTTTATATAATGTGCATATATATATATATATATATACACACACGCTATGTAACATGTATGCTGGGAGTTACAAAGAGTGTCAGAACGTAGGAAAAGAAGATAAGAGATGTAAGTATTTTTTGGTTTTCTTTTTATAAACACTCCTTTTGGCTTGGACAAAACATTGCAAAACTTGAATAGGAGCAACTGCAGTTATTTGAGAGACTGAACGGGTATGGGATCAGATGACTTCTGCCACTGCTCTCACCAGTGGGAAAGTTGATAAGTATCTTCTTGTCCTATCCATGCAGGTATCCACCTGAATGTGTCAGGTTTTCAGCTGTGTTACTATACAGGAAACAAGTGACTGTTCTCCATTAAAGCACTAAGCCCATAGTGCAATAAGCATTATTGTATCTTCTCCACTGTTCACGGAGTTGCTCTTGACTCACCCCCCCCTTGACAAGAAGTACACAAGAGGTGTAAGACTGATGCTTGCTTTTTAGGGGTCTGCCATGCTGTCCTAAACATTTACTTTCAAGCTGTGACCCAGAGCACCTTGGTCTGCTTGATAAAATATTTTCAAGGTACTTCAAAAGTCACTCTTTTCTGGCACAGTATAAACAGTACCAGGCTCTCCAGGGGAAATCTGTCTAGCCAATTCACTGCAGCATAAATCTCTGGTTCACCATTATACTGAGTTACTTGGCCTCTCTGGATGGCTACTTGTACCTGTCTGGTAGGATTAATGGCACTGCTATTTGAGATGAGCTGATCTGGTCAAAACGGTCTTGCCACCAAAACCAGGCAACTGCAGCTCCCAGTCCTAAATGTGTTTTGTCAGGAAGGAAGATGACCAGAGCCTAGATGCAGGGGAATATGGAAGTCTTGACTGTTAGCTGCACACTTCAGTGGAGTCTGTACAGACATGTTGCAAATGCCACATGGATTTTCTCTGTAGTCCCTGCTATGGTCAGTAAAGCAGCTGCTGTTGTAGCTGCAGGAGTGAGAATGGTTGTTAATTCGGGGGAGAATGGAAGTGGTTCACTGATGTAATGAGGATAAGCTTTAAGAAAAAATAAATCAAGTATAACTCACTGACCTACTGAAGCTTTAATATCGATGTAGACACATTGACAGACGATGCTGTTGAGCCAAGTGCTTCTGCCAGAGTGACAGGAATAGGCATCATCAGGGCTTTGGAAGTGCCAGCATCACTTAGAGATTCATTTAGGAATTGCTTTTTGAAGGGACTACATCTCTGGGCCACAGCTGATTAGAGGACTGTTAACCACTAGGTTATCTTACTCTTCAAGCTTAGAAGGAGGATTTCCTTTAGAATTTTGAACCACTTCCTCACTCTTGAGGAGAGACTGCCGAGCTCTTGGTCAGCAGTCTGTACCAGGACTTGCTGTTTGAGGAGCAGCTTCACTTTCTCCAGTTGCCACTTTTCCCACATCTTGGTTGTGTACACCATGGAGATGGTGGAAACAAATCTACCTGCTTTGATACCTGGAACTGCTTTCTCTTCAGATAAGGCATGAGAATAGCCCTCTTCTCAGGGTGCAGAGTCCTCCTCTGTTTTCCTCCTCAGCTGTAACTTCACAGTGATACTTTGACTTTTGCTGTCATTGTCTTGCAGTGAGAGAGTTTTAGTGGGTACAGAGTTCCTGCACCAGTAGAGAGGTGACATGTTTGGTGACCTATGGGCCTTTCAGACCTTCTGTAAGAAGAAATATTCTTTATATTAAGTAGCTGAGATCTGAAAAATTGGACCATAAATACAGGCAGACCCAGCTCTTAAAATGTAATACCTGGAAAACTCATCCTCTCACTCTGCACAGCTACTCTGTCCCTGTGGAAGTGCCACTCACTGAATCCAAAGGGCTGCTCAAACAGGCTGTAAACTTTGTTCAGAGAACTCCACTGGAGACTTAGTCTGTTGGCACTGAGGCATGTAAGGATAAGGATGTGCTGTAAGGAACAAAGTGCAGTAACAGCATTATCTGGACATGATGGTGTTCTGGACGTGGTAGTTCCTTTTGTGAATGAGATGTGAAACTCTGATGGCTGTGACATTTCACCTAAAAACATGAGGGCTGTGCTGGGATCCCAGTGAGTGCTGAGCTGGTTCCAAACAGCTGCCTATTCTGTACCTCAGCATCAGTGGAGCTGACAAGTTGGCAAGTGCTGTTACCTTAGTCTCAGGTTTCTTTTATTTTTTTATATGCACTTTTTCTGCTCAAGTTGCATATGGTGTAGGTTTATCTGCCAAGTCCCTGGCTTGCTAGTCAAAGGCCAAAAAAATGGGTCATTTTTTTTTGTCTTGGCATGAAAAGTCACAGCAGTATTCTGGAAGTATGTTTTTAGAAGAGCCTTTTCCAGGTTCAGCCCTGAGTTTCAGCAGTCAGCTTCAGCTGGTGCTTAGTGCAGGATGCCAAGCAGCAGGAACTGGTCAGACCTGGGCATTAGGAAGGAAAATGAATGTTGTGTACAAGTGAAAACCCAAAAGATTCTCACTTTGGAAATAGCTGCAGTAAATTTCCACTTTCTCCAGTGGAATTCCTCGGAGCAGGTCAAAAAATGCCTTGCAGGGGAGTGTGGTGGATTGGACAGTGGGATGTTGAAGAGGATGGCTGCAGTTGTGCTTCTCTCACTCCCTGTGCTGCACTGTGAGGCATCAGAGGGCTCTTTCCTCCCTCCCTCCCTCCCTCCCTCCCTCCCAGCCAAACCCACAGCTGCATGACTGGCATTGCATGACTCCAGGGCTAGTGGAGTGCAGCAGCTCAGGCACAATAATCAGTGCCTGCCTGTCACATGCTGACAGCTGCTGATCTGGTAGGAAGCTCTGTCTTTCCCAGGGAAGCTGGAGGAGCTCTTGTGGATTACAGATTGTTTGGGGATCCAGCCTTCCTTTCCTGTCTCTGCCTTTTACTGAAGTGGGGAACTGCAGCAATCACCCTGACAGGACACAGCAGTACCGTGGCAGCAGGTCTGGTGCAATTCCGAATAAACGGTTGGAATGCTTTCCCATATGTTGCTGCAGTGGAGCACTCGGCACCCTCTGCAGACAGAAAGGAGATTGGTTCAGTCTTCAGCTGTAATGCAGGTTATACCCCAATAAATCCCTGCTGCTGCTGACATGCACATGCCAGTGCTGCACTCCTCCCTCCCTCTGTCTCTGTTCAGCAGGGTGTCTTCCAGAGGGAGCCTTGCAGTGTAACTGCCAGACTCTTGCATTCTTCAGGCAGGAAAAATGTTTTCCTTGATGGTTCATCAAGAGACATGCTAAAAGAAAGCAAGACATAATGGGGTCATCTGGAACAGTGCTGCTGCTTGCTCAGAGTGGAGCAGTTTGAGCTGAAGAAGCCACATGCTGTCCTATTAAGATGCTCTTTCATGTTGTCATCTAACTCAGCGTGTCGTGATGTGTGCAGTGCATTGTTCAGTGTTTCTCCCCAGCTGAGTGCCCTGTCCCTGGATTTCCATGCTGGCATACCCTGGGAGCATGTTGTAAAAATTTGCTGCATTGCAGTATTTTGTCTTGGAGCAAGTAGTGTGGAAGATGTATTTTTCTAAGCTGAGTGGACTCTGTAGCATGAGTGTGCATCCACCATCTATCCTTGAGCACTGTAACATTCCCTCTGGCCATGGAAGGGCATGTCCTAATCACTCCAGCATGCACATCTGGTGGAAGTCCAGTGGAAAATTTTTAGTGTGTTAAGTATTTTTTCTTCCTCTTGGAGAGTTGCAGTCTGGCCACTGACAATGAGATTGACAGAAAGGTGGGATTTTTTTGCTGTCTATTTGAAAACTACCCGATTTGAAGCAAATACTGGGTATTTGTATGCTCTGTTGAGCTTTGAGAACTGGAGTTGCTTAGCTATTAAAGAAAGGGAAGGAGATCCTTCTTTCTTCAGTTCAACCTTTGGTAGGCTTGTCTCCTTCAATTTGACCTGCCATGCCAGCTGACAGACTGCTGTCACTTTAGAGCCACATGTGTTTTAGAAATTCTGTTTTATGACCTCAACTTCTCTCAGAGCATGTCCCCGTTTTTCCCCTGTGTACAAAGAGTGTGGGGCTGTGGTGAGTGGGAGGTACACCTGTGACCTCGTGGGTCATGTCAGTAACCTCAGTGTTCCATGAAAGCTGAGGTGGTGCTGCCCAGAGGCACCTGACCAATCTTTCTTTGTGTTCCCTGGGGTTAATTTGCTGGGAAATGTTGATCTGAATTGGATTAATGTGGTCTTTTTTTTGTAGCTGCTGGATGCAATGCTGTCTTGGGGTTATTAATCACTTTTCCTTAGCATTATTGGGAAGCTGTGTATTTCCCCCTTTTCAGTTTCTTGCTTGGATCAAGCAGTGATGCTGTAAGAACTGCACATGACATGTACTTGCAAGTGGCTGGAACAGGATTTAGGAAAATACTGATACTCACTTAAGTGTAGAGTGATGGTACTGGAAGAAAGTGGCTGAGAAAAGACTCACTCCTTGTAGGTTGACTGGCTCAAGAACCCATTTATGTTTTGACTGCAGAGATCCTGAAGAAAGGACAATTCTGAATAAATATCTCCCTGTGGGATTTCAGTGTTCTGCTCTCTGGGTAATAAAGTAGAGCCCGACCTCCACATCATCAGAAGCACTTCATCCTGTAGCCAGGATACTGGAGTGTGGGGCTGGTACCTGCTCTGTCAAAACAGAGTATGGGTCTAAATAGCTTCCCTTGCCCTTTAGTAACATTAATAATTAATTCTAGATCCTCTTGTGTCATTAAGCAGCTTTAGGGCACCTTGTACAATGTAGCTTTGAATTCATTTAGTAAAGCACCTCCAGAAGAACTAAAAAAGACTTTCCTGTGTACAGCAAGGTCCAATTCCAGGGGTTTTGGTGATCTGTAAATATCCCATTCCTCAGTTCCTGTTCAGATGTAAAAATGGATTTTTTTTCTAGTATTTTTTTAAACTTTATTAGAAGAACAGCAAACAGTATTTGAAGAGAAACAAGGTAGAGACAAGTCAGGACGGTCTGTGTAACTTGGTTTCCCTGCTGTGATGCAAATGTGTAAAATAAAAATTGACCAGAAAGAAGTTTAATGCATCTCATTTTCTCCCTCTGAAGTGCCAGCAGCCAAGCTAACCCATTGATTCCAAAATCTGCATTTCCTCATGCCTGACTTCCATTTCCAGCCGTGAACATCTGCATCATGGATACAGGGCCAAATCACAAAAATCTTGTGAGGAAAACTGTCTTTCCTGTCAGTGACCCACAGGGGTTCACTGAGGTGCCTTTTCTTGAGCTGGAAGACCTTGGGGTGCTCAGCTCTGTTTGTACATTCCCAGCTGCTCGTTTAGCTTTGTAAGCTGAACTTAAGCAGTAGTTTGTGGACTGGGTTTCCAACAGAAGTGTTTCTCACGTCCCTGTGTCTCCTGCAGTCTCGGGCAGGCAGCAAAGCAGGAGCATCCTGGGCTTTCTGCTGCTACCCAGCCCTGTGGTGTCTCTGTTCCACAGGGCTCGGTGTCACCTTGCCATGCAAGGGCAGACACGGAGCTGATGCTTTGAACCTTGGTGACAAATTAAGGGTAGAAACCTATTTTTAAGTAACATCTTTTGTGGCTCTGACCACATTATCTCAAAGGGACAAGTCCTTGACCTGTTTGCTTTAGCTTGGACTGATGTTTATTTGGGACTGACACAGCTGTGCTCTTCCTGAGGTGTTGGCATCTAACCGTGCATTTCGGTTCTGCAAACTGGTTGGGCTGACAGGGATGAGAAGGGCAAAGTATTCCTGTGAAGTGTTCTTCCTGATAATCCCCCCTCCCTCAAAAGCATATGTCCTTCAGCACGAAATTCAAGTCTTCAAGATGTTTCTTACAGTTCAGCCTGTAGATTCCATCCTACCACCAAGGGGTAATGCCAGAAATAGTCTGTTCTCTACCCTGCACCTCCCAAGCAGCCAGTTCTGCGTTGCCTCGAGCCTCTGGGTGGGTGGTGTTTTACCAGGGAACTACACTATAAAAAGTACTTGGGTTTTGGATTTCCTAATACCCCTCCATAGATGAAAACAAACTTTGTGATGGAGGTGGTGGCTGGTTGTTGCACTGGGGTGATCTGTATCTGCTTCATGCTGCTTTCTCCAAACTGAACATGGTCTGCCTGTTGTGTATTTGGCCTTAAAACATTCTCCCTCAGCATTCCCTGACAGCAGCCAAACTCATCCCTGCTCTGAGAGCACAGTGCTCGGGCAGAGTTAGCTGCACAAGGCCAGGACATCCCTGAGCCACAATGGAAGGTGAAATGTTAGGGGTGGGGTGGGTAAAGTGGGACTAAATTGTGGGAGCTCTCTCTTGAGAAAGAGACCAAATGAGGTTATCTGGGGAAAATTTGTTTTCTGACCATCTCCTCCAAGGAGACAAAAAGAAGAGCTCCCGGTATTTGAGGTCTCCTTCAAGCAGAGGTTGTCTGGCAGACTTGCACAGGGGGGAGAATAAACAAAACCAGAGCCCTCACAAAGCTCTCCTCCATGTGCTGCATTTGGATGCAATTTTGTAGGTGTTTTCCTGCTCAGGGGAGGTAAATTGTTCTACCTGGTCTAAGGTTTTTCTTCCAGTGTCTGAAATTCCCAGCTGTCTTGATCATTTGCAGCTCCTTGTTGCAGTCCTGGCTGCCTGCTGTCAATGCTTTTGCTGGAGCAAGGTTATCTTCATGACTCCAAAGGGCTGCCTTCTCTTTCAATCCTGCTTTTGCTTTCCCTTGCCTTCTGACTGACAGGCTCTAATGAGAGGAGTGTGTTGTAGTGCCCTGTATAGCGAGTGGTCAATAAAAACCAAATTGCTTTGTACAGCAGAGGTAATAACACAGCTTGTATTGGCACAGCTGATCCTGATATTGGGGTCCTCAGTTAGGAGACAAGGGCTTTTGTGTGTCTTAAGTAATAACAAATGCATGTCATCCCTTTCTTTTCTCCCCTCTCATCCATGGAAAATGGTGTAACTGGCGGTGACACTGCTTTGTTGTGACTCTTCTCCCCTGTGGAACATTTTCACTGGGGTGGCTGAGACACAATACATGAGATGGCTCTTGTATTCCTGATAAAAATAAACAGGCTTGTGAGGTGAGGCTGTTCTGGGAGTGGCAGGTGGAGTAAGTGAGGCTCAAAATGGAAGGGATGGCTTAACATTCTTTTTACTGCTCCCTCTTGGGATGGTTGTGCTGAGCTTGGCAAGAGCATCCTCCATGAGAGGAGCAGTTAACAACATGGGTCTCCTGTGGCCAGGGTAAGTATATTAACGAGTTTGGGGTGGTTTTCTTGTCTCTGAGGGCTGTATTCTGGGGTGCAGGTCTTCCATATGTCTTCAGTTCTGAGTCATTTTGGTAAGGGTGGCACAATATCCCATCGATACCCCACTGGCATATTGTCTCCCTAAGAATGTGAATGCACCCACCACTTACTGCAGGTCACTGTCAGTGCTCCAGGTGCCTCTTCCCTGAGCTGCTCAGGATCTTTGTTCTGCAGGAGCTCTGTGAAGTCAGAAGGAATCCTCCACCCAGCACGGCTGTGAAGGTATCGATCTGAATCTCTTGGGAGAAGCCAAACTTGTTCATTTTGAGATGGCTCTTATGCCAGGAGGCAGCAGCCAAATTGGAGGGGCTACAAAGAGCAGCTGCAGTCACTGAGAGGAGAGAATTGGGCAATGGCAGAAGATTACAAGAAATAAAGCTGTAAGCCTGAATAAGTGATGATTAAAGAGAGCCAAGAAGATGTAGCATGGTACAAAATGGTTGCATGGGGGAACCCACAGAAATGGGGAATTAATTAGTGTGGCTGAAGGCTGAGCTGTGGAGAGGGGAGATGTAAGGAAAGCAGAGGAAAACAAGATGTTAGGAAAAACCTTCTGCCAGTGAGTTTGGCTGCAAACAATCTCCCTGGAGAAACGGAGGCAGTTCTGTGTTGTTTTAGATAATCAACACTAGACTGGACAAATCATTGCTAAATACACTGCAGGGAACGACCCCTCATCAGCTGTGAGCTGGATGAAATGCCTGGCTCAGCCATTTTCCATTTGCTTATCTCTGTGTGAAGTATATTGCGTGCATAATTCCCAGTTTGGGGGTTCATTTCCTTTACTATTCAGCCTTGTAGATGCCTTGAGTGAGCCTGGCTGCTCCACAGGAGGAACGGTAGAAGTACTATGTTAAAATGAAGCTGGTTTGTGCGTGCCCTAATCTGTATTCCGAGGCAGTCAGGGTTTTAACTGTTGCTGCAAAAACTGAGCGGAAATATCTGCTGGGATTTACCAAGCACACAATGCCCATGTGTTGCCATGAATCAGAGCAGCCTTGTGGGAGGCAGCAATTCAACCTCTTTAACAGCAACAAAATTTGGAAAATAGGTACAGGTCGATTTTTGGATGTTGGGATGGGGTGTTTTTTTTTTTTGGGGGGGGGGGAATTGCTGTGTTTTTGTTGGGTTTGTGGGTTTTTTTTAATGTAAGGATTGCAGGGTAGGATTCGGGTGGGCAGACATCACTGCTGACAGCTGGCTTACAAAGCTTGCTCAAGGAGCTTGTGTCTTGTCTTAAAGGCAAGCCAGGTCAGCAGCACCAGCCCCAGCTGCTGCCCTGGTCTCCCCAGCAGACAAACCCCACACACCGAGAGGCTGGAAAGCCAAGATATGACTCATGAGTAATCAGAGGCTGAGTTCTGCCTGCCTCGTGGCATGAAACCCACCACACAACCATTCCCTGCCCGGTTCACAGCTCAGCACCGAGTGGGCACCGAGCTGTCTTCGGAGCAAAGATCCAGGCAGGATCAGAGACCTGGAATGCCTTCCTTTCATTTTGAACGTTCCCATGTATATCTGTTGGTTTGTTTGTTTTAAAAAAAGCTTTGTTCTGCTCCAAACCTCAGCCTTCCAGTTTTAGGGACACTTCTCCCGAAAATGTTTGGTTTTTAGCCCAAACCCCTGCTGAAGCTGGGCAGAAGTGTGAGCAGTGCTCAGGCCCCCCTGGCAGTGTGTGCTCGCAGCCTCTCCCAGCCCTTTTCCAGCCCTGAGGGTGCTGGTGGGATGCTGCGGGGCATCTCTGCTGCAAAACGCTGCCGCTGCCTCTGCGACTGTGATCTTATCTCACAGAGACACAACTGCGCAGCGCTCGCTCCGTTGTCCTTACGAGGAGCCTTTTATTTTCAGTCCCTGAACAAATGCGCTGCCTGTGTCTGGTATCAAACCTTGGCTGAAGGCTCAAGGTGTCTGGGCTGAGCTCTCCCGTCCCTGCACTGCAGGAGCAGAACAAGGTGGTTCCCAAGTTGCCAGCTGGGATTTGTGATGTGCCACGAAGGAGGATCGAAGGAAGATCACAAAACCTCCTCCTGCTCGGCTTTATCTCAGCCGAGAGCTGGCTGCACACTGCAAGCAGCTGACGAGTTCACCACAGCCACCCTTCCCAGGTCCCTATATTAGCATAACAATTACAGCCCCAGAGGCTGTAAGGAGAATACAGGGTTTAAAAAATATACTGGAATTTAACAGAGAAATTAATAGCACAGCAAACTGTAACGCTCAGCGCCCTGGCGGCGTGTCAGTCGTGAGCGACAGCTGTACGTGCAGCCTTGGCACAGTTGTGATTGCCAGACTTTCCTCTGCATTTGGCCATCATTTCAACCTCTACAATTCCGTTTCCTGGGGAAAGAGCCTGCAGGGCACCGTTCCTGCTGCCATTTACCCAAAAACATGGTGTGTTTTGTGTCTTTTGTGTTTTCTCTGAAGCCATTCGATGTATTGGCACTAAAATGCTGTGCAATGTGAAATTATGATGGTGATAAGCCAGTAGGGCTGGTAGAGTTTGAGTCTCGGAGTGTTTTGGGTTATAAATCTTGATTCTTTTTTTTGAGGGCTTTCTTACTCAGTCACATATATAGCTCAGCTATCAAAACAGCTGCAGTGGTAAATGCCAGCGCTGGGTACTTGCTGTGACCCGCAGTAATACCAGGGGCGAAGCAAGAGCAGCTCACTCACATCTTGTCAAGCTTAAAAGAGCTTCAGGAACACACTGGTTGGTGAGCTGGAAGCTGTGGAGCCCCATTTAAAGCTGCTCAGAGTCTTGAGATCACACACATATGTAAAGTTGCTGTAATCTGAGATGAGGGTGATGCCTGGGAAGCTGAGTGTGTCCCCACCACTTGCTGATTCGTTCCTGTGTTTGTGGTTGTTGCACCAGGATGTTGAACTCACTCTGATGGCATTTTTTTTTCAAATCCTCTGGAAAAGGAGCTCTTTTGGTGGTTCTCTGTGCCAGTGGTGACCACGGCTTGTTTGGTGGAGCCGCCAGCACTGATGCCAGTAAATTCCTTTGGCTCTTTTTCTGACTGAGTCAGATCACTCAAGCATTAACCTTAAAATAGCAACTATTTTTGTAGTTGATATAATTAATCTCCTGTGTGTGTACGTTCTTTCCCCATCTGAGGCTCTGAGGCTTCACCACTCCCCTGCTGACCCACTCCCTGCTCTGGCACAAGAAAGCTCTTAGCAAAACTTGGCTTTTCCACAAAAAGAAAGCACAAAGTACAGGCTGTGTGTGCTGTGCTTCGTGAGTTCACCACCAGGCAAGGGCTATTTGTCTTTGCTGTTGGTGTCTGCAGTCACAGATTCCTCATTCATGTGGTCTGTTGGTTTTGGAGCATCTCCTCCATCTGCTTTTGGGTGGGTGGATGTCGAAAGGGGATGTTCACAAGCTGACAGGTCCGGGGGTGACACTGGCCACAAAGATGACAGTGATGGGTGGATGGATGTGTGGGTTTAGTGATGCAGGAGGAAAAAGGGGGTTGGTGAAGCCTGAGTTGACCCTGTGTGGAGCCTCATCCAGCCCTGGGAAGTGAGGGAGAGAGGAAGAGAGAGCTGAGCCCATCTCCCGCCTCTCTCCTCCCCTTCCTGGAGCGCTCCTGCATCAAAGCACATCCAAGAGTGCAGGGTGATACTGGGTACTACCCCATCCCCAATTGCCTGCCCCACAAACAGCTCCAGCCATGCCCAAGGTGGGATACAGAGGGTGCTCTGCTTGGGCTCTGTTATAACACTGATTTTTCAGGTCTGAGCACATCAGTGAGGGGGATGAAGGGGGAAAGAAAAGACTTTTTGTGATGAAGCACAGAGAGTGGGAACACTAGAAGAGGGGGGGAATGCACCTCGCTGCTTGCATGCAGTGCTATTCCCACGAGGCAACTGCAATCCTGACAATTAAATCAGGAAGGATGCGCTGGGGAAAACCCCCGTGATGGCGTCTGAGGCTGCTGATTAAATGTGTGTGGTGTGGTGAGCCCACGTGGAACAAAAGGCTGCGTGGCTGAGCCTGACAGACTCGGCTGTGTCCCGGGGAAAAAGAACTCGGGGGTTTTATTAAACACTTTTAAGTAAATACCCAAGGAAGGAAAAGCTTTTTGCAGACACACACTCAGCTGTGCAGCCCACGCAGCTCCCAGCTTTTACAGTCAGTGCGTGGAGCATCCTCAGATCCCATCCTCAGATCCCATCCCAACCTCCAGCGCTGGCGTGGCAGGAGAGGTAAGAGCTTCCCTTTGAGCAGGACCCTGCTCTGACCGCGGCAGCGACAGCAAATACCGCCCGGGGCATGATCATTTCCATGGCAGCGCGTTGCCATACGGTGAGCAGACAGCGGATGCACTGCTGTTACTTCATCAAAAAGCCAGCCCGGGTCAGGGCTGGGCAGGCTCTGAGCTCGTCCTGCAGTCACTGAGGGTGAGGGCATGTGAGCACTGCCCCAGGTCTGCCTTGGAAGAGAGAGCCAGGGGGATTCATAAAGCAAAACTTGTCTCAAGAACCGGCCCTGCACTGGCTCTGCCTCCCTGAGCCAACAAACCAGCTCCTTCCCTGGTGCGCTGACCACATTCAGCTGCACACGATTGTCTTGTGCCCCAGTCACTGCTGAGATTTCAATCCCGTCAGCCCCGGGAGTCTTTCCGGGCTAGGGCTGTGTTTGGCTGGCTGTAAAAGTGTCACTTTATCCCAGGAAATGCCACTAGTGTTGTTATTTAAACAATAATAGGGTTAAAGCTAATAATTAGGAAGCGAAAGTGACTGGCTTGGACAGTTTCTGATTACTTTTCTCTGGTCTGTGTGATCTGAGCTCTCTCCTCAGCATTCCCCGTGGTGGAGGCAGGGTAGAGTTTTAAATAGAATTAAATCCCTTTAACATCAGTTTTGCAGCAGCAGAGCTTGAGCTAAAATGCCTGTACTGTGCAGGGAAGGTTTGGGACCTCGCTGGTCCCCCCAGCTGGGAGCAGGACAGGTCGTGGTCTGCACACAACAGGACACCCCTGCTGGGACACAGTTACAGCCCAGGGACCACGGATGAAGGGAAATACTGCAAAATATGGTGTTTGCCTGGTGGGCAGCAAAGAAGGGGCTGCACAGGGCATTTTGCAGCACATTTGGGGACCAAACTGGAATCTGCCGAGGCCTGTGCTGGAGTCACAGGCAGACCTTTGTCCCTAAAAGCTGTGCAGATGCTGGAAGTGACTGGGAGAGGCTGGAGGGGAGACACAAACCTCGCAGAGCTCTCACTCCACGTGTTGCCAATCCCCCGTCGCTCAGCGCTGTCGCTCCTGCTCACCCCCAGGGTGAGCCACTGCTGGGACATGGGGATGGTGTTTTTTACACTCTTCTGCCTTAATGAGCTCGTTTGTGTGAGGCTGGGTAACAGAGGAGGAGGCGTTTTAGAAACATCCACTCGGGGAACGTATCCCTGGAGAAGCGAGTGCCAGGCAACATTTGGCTGGTTAAAAACAATAAAAGCAGGGGGAGCAGCGCTGTGTGCTCTGCTCTGTGTTGTGTTGGGCTCCCTGCAGCCTCGCAGACAGGTTTTACCGTATCCAGGCAGGGATTTTTCCCCTCCTTGGCTGCTACCACAGCACTCCAGGCAAGCCTGGGCAGCTCCAGCAGGGCCCTCCTTGCAACACAGGCAGGAAGAAAACTGTGTTTATCGTGTGCATCGGTACAGCTAATGACTGCACAGCCACAGAGAGCTTTTGTGGAGGCACAAAGCCCTGCATGGGTCTGAGGTGGGGAAGGGCTGGGTGCCGCTGTTTTTAGCACTTGTATGGTTTCCTGGCTGCACCACAAACCTGCTGTAGGTTGAATCTGTGGGGGTTTTGATGCAATCGAACTTGGTCTCGCTATATGCATGTTGCAGAGAGTGAGTGAAAGCTCACAGGAGCCCTGGGCTGAGAGAATCATAGACTCACAGAATGGTTTAGGTTGGAAGGGACTTCAGCCTCCTTCCACCCACCCCTGCCATGGGCAGGGACGCCTTTCACTACACCAGGTTGCTCAGAGCCCTGTCTAACCTGGCCTTGAACACTTCCAGGGATGCAGCAGCCACAGCTTCTCTGGGGAACCTGTGCCAGAGCTAAAGTCTCTCTCCAACCCTCTCAGAGCCCCTTTAGGCACTGGAAGGGGCTCTAAGGTCTTCCAGAGCCTTCTTTTCCCCAGTCTGAACACCCCAAGTTCTCTCAGCCTGAATCTCCTGAGATGGAAGGGACTCACAAGGATCCAGTTCTTCCAAGTCGGGAGCAGACCCCTCTTCACCTGGGGTGCCCAGAGGTTGGAAGATGCTTCTACAGCTGGAGGTGTTGGTGTCCCACCAAGGTGACCCCTGCCCTGCGAGCTCTGCCTCTCTCCAGGCTCCGTGTTCCCACCGCCAGCTCCTGGATCCCCTCTCTCCACACCCCCCAGCTGCCCATCAACACCCCCGGGGCACAACCCTGACCCCCAGTGCCCCCCAACATTTCGCTGCGGCTGCTCCCGCTGCTCCCTGCGGGACAGCTCGAGGGGTCCGCTCTGGAATGCCCTTCCTTCCTTCCCTCCTTCCCGGCGCTTCCCCGCCATCGGGAGTGGCGGGGCCGTGACGGAATTCCCCCTCTCCCCCATCCCGTTCCCCCATTCCTCTTCCCCATCCCGTTCCCCCATCCCTCTCCCCCTTCAATCCCACTGTGTCCCCCCAATCCCTCTGTGTCCCCCCCCAACCCTCCGTGTCCCCCCAGAGCGGTTCCTGTCCCCTGGTGCTCCCTGCCGGTCTCTGCTGCCCTTCGGCTGCGGGGCACGATCGTGCCCGGGGGAATCGCTGGCACGGGCCGAGCTCTTCGTGTTCCTGGGGCTGATCCTGCGGGAATTCCGGCTGGAGCCGGGCCCGGGGGGGCTGCCGGGGCTGGGGGGCTCTGCGGGCACCGTGCTGCGCTGCCCTGCCTTCCGTGTGTGCATGGTGCCCTGCCAGCCCCCTGGGTCAGTGTGACCCTGCTCTGACCCCCTGCCAGCCCCCTGGGTCAGTGTGACCCTGCTCTGACCCCCTGCCAGCCCCTGCCATACCCTGCTCTGACCCCCTGCCAGCCCCCTGGGTCAGTGTGACCCTGCTCTGACCCCCTGCCAGCCCCCTGGGTCACTGTGACCCTGCTCTGACCCCCTGCCAGCCCCCTGGGTCAGTGTGACCCTGCTCTGACCCCTGCCAGCCCCTGCTC
>JAWWTY010000036.1:4971363-5136779 GCA_035222235.1 Margarornis squamiger | reverse complement strand
CGCCAACTCCGCCCGCCCCGCGGGGCCGCAGCGGCCCCGGCCCCGGCGCGGCGGGTGTGTGGGGATGGGGGCAGCGGGACTCACACTGCGCGGCGGCCCGAAGTCCCCGCGCTCCCGCCGCCGCCCGCCGGCTCCTCTTCGCTCACTTGCCGCTCCGGGATCGCGCCTCGCCCCCCGCCCGCCCCCCGCGCCCGCTGGCCGCCGCCCCCCCGGGATGTAGCCGGGCCGGGAGCCCCAGCGAGGCAGCGGCCCCGCCGCTCCGTGCCCCGCAGCGAGGCCGGGAGGCGGCGGGCTCAGAGGCGCTGCCGCCACCATGGGCAAATCCAACAGCAAGTTAAAGCCTGAAGTTGTGGAGGAGCTGACCAGGAAAACGTACTGTGAGTGCCCCGGGCTGCGGCGGGGGGGATAACAGGGGGGATGTCGGGGGGGATGCCGGGGGGATACCGCGGTGATGCAGGGGAATACCGAGGGGATGCAAGGGGGGATGGCGGGGGCATGCCAAAGGGATACCGGGGGGATGCCGGGGGGGATACCGAGGGGATGCCGGGGGTGCCGCCGCTCCCCCCGGGTCGGGGCCGCTCGCGGGGAGGGCGCAGGCTCGGCCGGGCTTTGTTGGAAGAATTCAGGGATTGGCTTGGGAGGAGGAAAAAACCCATAAGGCAGCGGAGACACGGAGAGGGGCAGCGAGCCAGGGGAACGCGCCGTTTTCTTACAAAAACCATCCTCCGTGGCCTGTTTCTGAGCCTCCGGGAACGGCGGGGCCAGGGCCGCATCCTGCCCGCCCGCGGCGCCCACCGGAGCATCCCGGCCCTCCCCCTCCGCCCCTGCCCCGAGCATCCCTCCCCCGAGCATCCCTCCCCCGGTACCCGCGGCTCCTATCGCTGCCTCCTCCGCCCAGCCGGGCAGCGGCTCCCGGAGCGGCGAGCCGAGCGCCTGGGTGGCTTCCAAAGTTTGGGTGCCTTAGTTGGAGGGGTTCCCTTTGTTATTGCGCTCTGAAGTGAAGAGCCCGGCACCGGCGAGTTTGGTGTTTTTCTGAGTATCTCAGTATCGGTTTAATAACCTGGTTTGCTGGGCGAGTGGCTTGCCCGTCTGGACCTCCACCGTAATCTTATTCAGGTGGCTGGTGCCTGAGCCATCCAGTTTTAGCAAAATCAGGTTTTTCCTCCTGAAGGATGCACAAAGGAAACAAAGGCTTTGGTGGCTCAAGTTTGCCTCCCCGCTTGCAGGTCGCAGCTATTCCCTTAACGTGCAGCAGAGACCTGCGAGCTCTCCCCGCTGTCATTGCTGCAGTCCCACGGCAGCGCTTACCCAAAAAGGCAATAGATTAGGATGCAGCAAGTTCTCCCATATGGAGAAGAGGCAATACTGGTGCATTGCACAACCCTACACGCGGGGTTGCTCTCTGCCGTGGCACAGCAGGCAGGAGGAGGGCAGGGTGTGCGGGGTATGTCCTAATAGCCAGACCGGGTGTGATGGTAGGAGAGGTTGGGGTACCCCTGCTGGGCTTCCTCAAAGTGCTTAAGGAGAAGAAATAGTGAGAAGGTGGCAGTGCTGACAGGGCACAGCCCCTGTGTGGAGCTGGAGCTGGAGCTGAGCCCCAGGGTTTGGTGTCCTCACTGCAGCTGTCACCCACAGCAAGTGCAGCCACGCTGGGCCAGGTACAGCGATTGCTGTGCTGCAGTTGCAGCCGCTGTGGTGATCTGATCTCTGGTGGAGAGGGCTCTGGGGACAGCCAGCCCCAGCACAGCCTCGTCTGCTGGTGATCTCCTGCATGCTGGGCTTTCTACACACCTGGGGTGGCTCTTCTCTGTGCCAGGAAGGTGCAGCCCCAGTGGGGCCAATATGGGGCCCGTGGGCAGTGATGTCCCTTGTCCCACCTGCAGCCACAGCCAACCAAGCCCAGTGCTGGTGAAACCATCCTCTGCAAGCACAGGGATGTCTCCTCGCTGGATAAGGCCAGCAGAGAGTCACTGCCTTTTGAATCACTTCATTCCTAACTTTCTGCTCCTCTCTTTTGGGTGCCCTCCTCTTTCCAGTGCACCCTTTCCAAGGAAGATTACAGTTCTCTGATCTCCCCCTCGATAAACTCCCAGCCTGCCTGTGGATTTTCCTGCCTGCTCTGGATTTCTCCCTGCCTCTTTTCTGAGGTGCAACAGACCCATGTACCTGTGCAGGTGAAGCAGCAGCACCTGGCAGCTGTGCCACGAGGCAGCACATGGCCCTCGGTGTGGCCAGAGCCTGGTGCAGCATCCCAACGTGCCCTGGCAGCGTGGCTGGTGGTGTGGTGCCTGTCAGGGAGAGCCGTCGCTAATTCCAGGCTCTGTTTGTTGATCTCTGCTCATTCCACCTCTTGTCTCCGGGATTAATTACTTTTGCTGAGCGTTTCTGCCCCTTTTCTGCAGCTGTCAAGGCGAGCATGCATTCCCTTGTCTGGCAAAGCACTTCACAGGGCCCTCCTAGGCACGGCTGAGGGCCTCTGATTTATCTTCAGACCCTGGGAGATTGGAAAGATATTAATTTCCTTCTGTGTTTTGGGGAATCCAGGCAGAGGAGAGGCAGGTAGGAGGGCAGGGTTGTGCTGAGTACAGCAGGAGGGACTGATCCAGACCCCTGGGCTGCGGCTTTTGGAACAGCTGGAGCAGGGGATAATCATACCCACAAATCCACGGAATGTTCAAGAATTTCTGGGGGCCTGCTTGGGAAAGGTTTTACTCCACAGCACAGTGGTATTTCAGCTCCTTTCTGGCAGATGCTGGTGCCCATCCTAAGGGCATCTCTGGCCTGTGGGGCCCATCCTGTGTCCCGGCTGCCTTGTTACTGAGCAGGTGCCATCCCTGCCTCATGCACGGTGTTGTTTCTGCTGCTGCTCCAGCACATCTGGGCAGATGTGTCCCAGAGCCCAAAACTGGCAGGTAATGATGGGGACCTGCTTTTGTCCCAGGGAGGTTCCCGTGGCAGCCTGAACCATGGCTGTGGTATGTGAAGGGCTTCTCCCATGCTGGGATTTCCTTCCATTGCATCATTTTCTGTTTGTGTGATTTCTACAGGAAATGAAGCAAATAATGAAAAACCCCTTCTAGATTCTGCAGGATCAGAGGGATGGGGAGATGTCACCCCCCCTCTCTCCACCCTTCGTGGCTTTTCTGCAGATCTATCTCATCCATGGGACACAGAGAACCTGCAGTCTGTGCCATGTCCCCTCAGAGTTCTTCCAGTGCCTGATGGCTTCTTGTGTCCCCTGTCTCCTCTGGGCTCTCCATCTCCTATTTGTGCTGTTTCACTGGCCATGCCTCGGCTGTAGCAATCTCGGGACAAGCAGGTGGTGGGAACAGCCAGGAGAGGAGTTTGGGATGTTTCATGTGCCAGAGCAATTTTGGGCAAGGTGGTTGAGCTGAGGGTGCTGCAGATCTGCCGTCAGCAACCTCTGTGAGCTGTGAGAAATATTTCACTGCGTGTATTCAGATCAGGTTGTCCCAGGCCCTGCTGGGAGCCGGACATGGAAAGGCAGGAGCCTGGAAACCTCGTCTCTTGGCTCCTCTCCCCACTCTGCTCCTGACTTACAGTGCTGGGGGCCAGATTTTAATGGCACTTGGACACCTAAAGGCAGAGAAGGACATCTGAGGGCTTTCTTCTGCCCAAGTTCTGTTGGTTTGGACCCATCACCATGTGCATTTCTGTGTCTCTGGGCGCTTGAGTACCCAGGAATACCTGGCAGTGCCAAGCTCATCCATCTGCCAGGTGCTGGAGTGGTGCTGGTGGGGAGAGCCAGGCTGAGGGGCGAGGATTTAACCCTCCTCAGAGGCCAGGCTGGTGCCACACAGAAGCATGCAGGAGCCACCAATGCCTAGTGATAGTAATACTGAAAAATAAATTATGTAATTCTTTGTACTTCTATATATTCTTTCATCCAAAAGCCCTCAAAGTGCTTTATAATAGTTAATTTATTAATCTTCTTCATGCCTTGTTGGGGTAGCTCAGAGATGCAGCTTTGTGTTGTGTTCCAGGAGGTGATAACCCCTGTGACTCAAAGGAACCACTGTCCTCCCTGGATCACATCTGACAACCCCTCTTCTACAGGGATTTAAACCTGAGCTTAACTTGGGCCAGGTGCTCACAGCTCAGGGCCACGGTGGGATTTGGGATTGTGCTTAAGAGCCTTGTGGGGCCTTTCAGAGGGTTCTGCTAAGCTGGAGATTTATGAAGGTGCTGGGGTATGGCTACAGCCTGCACAAAGTGTTGTGGGTGCAGAGTGTGTGTCCTGGGTGGAAATGGCCTGACAAGGACTCCTGGGAGAGAAATGAGGAGAGAAATACAGTACCCAGTGTCCCTCCTTGCAGCAGCACTCCCAGGCCAGCCCAGCCACCCCTAAAATCATGAAACAAGCTTAAAAACATGAGGTTGTTTCAGCAGAGCATCTGGTGGGGGGAATTGGCTTTCAGGATTCCCTTTGCGCAGCTCTTGCCCGTGTCCAGAACTAACACTGTATTATTTTTGATGCCAGCTGCAATAGCTGAGCAATCCGTCACGCTCGGAGCCGTGTCAGTGCAGCAGCATCACTGCTGGGGCTGGGCTGGGGTCGGGACAGGGGTCCCAGTGCCCCAGAGGCTGCAGTGGGGCTCCAGGGAAGGCGTGGGAGCCACGGCGAGGGTGCCAACACGACACCCAGAATGCAGAGTGGGTGCGGGGAGAGGAAGATGCTCTTTTCCCAAGAACCGCTTCCCACCCACTGTGATCTATTTTGTGGATTTTTAAACTCACTCTGGCATCATCATCTTCTGCTCTTTTACAATAAGCCACAAAATTGGCTCTGTTGCTCGACAGTAATGCAGGGAATTAATGGGCATTAGTTTAAGAGCAAACTATAAACATATTGATTCGTAGTTACGGGGGTACGTGGTGGCGGGTGGAATTCTGTGGGAAAGGAAAGGAAATTCTACGACTGCAGCAGTTTCCAGCCAGGAAAATGACTCGGTTCCTCACTGGGGAAACCAGGCTGGGGCTTTACTCCATCGTGCCTCCCCTGTGCTGGGGAAATGTGCTGCTGGGGCGGTGGGCAGGAGCAGAGGAGGGACTTCAGTAGCTCCCCACTGCTGCTGATTTATTTTTAGCCTCCAAAGTGTTTGGCCCCAGGCACTGGTTTCTCTGCCAGGTTGGTTCATGTTGAAATCCCTCCTGTTGCTCATCCGGCAGAAAACGGGGTGAGCTGGCTGGGTGGCTCCGGCCCCGTTATCCCTCAGTGGCAAATGCTGGGTGGAATTTTCACAGTGCTGGGTGACTCTTAACAGAGGATGGACTGACAAGACAAGGGGGAATGGCTTCAAACTGCAGGAGGGCAGGGTTGTATTGGATGTTGGGAAGCAATTCTTGGCTCTGAGGATGGGCAGGCCCTGGCACAGGTTGCCCAGAGAAGCTGTGGCTGCTCCATCCCTGGAAGTGTCCAAGGCCAAGCTGGACAGGGCTTGGAGCCCTGAGGCAGGACGATGGTAGGATGCACCAGAGGGATGCCCAGGGCTGGTGTTTGTTTGGGGCCTGTTTTTACTGAAGCCACGTGTAACCCAGAGCTGTGAAGGTGGTTTTGGTGGTTCAGGTTCACTGCAGGTTTGATGGGGACCTGCTGTGCTGCCTCCAGAGGGCTGTGGCAGTCTGGAGACATCTCCAGCCCCTTCCCCGAGGAGACCCCAACCTGCTCCCAGTGAACTTCACGACTGGCCATCCCACGTGCTCGTGGACCTGGGGTTCTGTAGGTAGATGCAAGAGGATCAAGTTTTGGGGTGTTAAAAGCAAGTTTTGAAGAATCCCTACGATCCTTGGGAGCTGCTTGCAGTGCTGGTGGGAAGGTGGAGACGTGACCAAGGGCCCCGAGGGTTCCCTCTGCAGCAGAGCAGAGCAGAGCAGTCCCCGCCGGCCGCGCTCGCGCCGCTGCTCCTCCAGCATCAGAAGAATCACATTTCATTTATCCCCTGACATGTTAATGGATCTGCTTAACCACTCTCCTGACCTTTGCTGCTGCCGCTATAATTAAGGTTGTGAAACAAGAAGCTCTGAAGGCATCAAAGGAAGCGGCTGCTTCAGGGAGGAGCCTGCGGATGCGCTCGCTCTCTTATCGGGGTGACATTTGTGGAGTTGCTTTGTTCCTCCCTCCCCTCCTTGTTCTCCTGGGTCTTCTAGGGAGATGGATGGCAAAGGGAGCCAGGGTTTGTGCCTTGGGCAAGGGTGGCCGTGGGGTGATCAGCCCAGGACAGGGTGTGTTGCTCCCATGGGTTCCCCAGCCTGGTGGTTGGTGCTGGCACAGGGCTCTCTTCCCACACCTCTGGCATGTTCTCCTTTCAAGGCATATTTTTGCTTTCCAGCTGGAAGGAGAGCTGTGCTTCATCCACTCCTTCATCCACCTGTATTTCTGCAGCATCTTCTGATTGATGGCTGGGCCACATGGAGCTGCTCTGGGTGTTGGTGTTACCCCTTGGCACAGTCTGATCCATTTGGGAGAGACCAGGAGGATGGCAGAAGTGGCCCCACTGCCAGTGAGGCTTTGCCCTGAGCATCCTCCTGACCTTCCCTTGGCCCCAGGGAATGATGGCTGCGGTGGAGAGGCTTCCCTTCCCCTGCCTGTGCTGGGTCCAGAGGGGAGTCTTCTCTGCCCAGGGCAGGAATCTCTCCATGGGTTGGGGACAGCACATTGGAGTGCCAGGCCATGCCGAAATCCCTGTGGCCAAGGGATGGATTGAGCAGGGGGCAGGAAGCAGCTGGGCAGTGAGGCTGCTCTATCTCTGCTCCCAGCAGGACTGGGGATGCTCTGCTCCACCAGGGCATTGCTCCATTGGCACATGGGGAAGCTGGGATTGAATCCAGCCTGGGATAGACCTTTCACAGCCACCAGTTCCTGCTGTGGGGGTGCTCCAGTCTGATTTATTAATTTCCAAACGAAGGCAACGTCCTTTGCCCTTCCTCTGCTGCCTTTGCTGCAAAGAGCAACTGCTGCTTTTTCCCTAAACCCAATTTCCAAAGCCTAATGTCGGGTCCTTAAATATTTAATAAAGTCTAAAAAGGATTTCGACTGCATATTGGCTTTCCTGTTGGTACCGGCCCCGGGGGAGATGAGAACAGGACTGCTCATGGACCTGTTTATCCAGTCTGGGAGCAGGACAGACCACTAATGGCAACCGCTGGCGAGGAAGTGCCAAATGCACAGGCAGTGCTCCCATGTCTCAGTAACAAATGACACCAATAACACTGCCAGGCTTGTGCTCCCAACATCTCCAAGGCTCCAGGACCTGCCATGGTGCTGGAGGTGTCCGTGTCTGATGGGGAGAGAAGCCAGATTGGGTGAGCTGGGATGGGGATGTTCTGCTCCAACAGGTAGACAGTTCTGGCTGTGCTGGTGCCCACACAGTGGGGCTGCTCCCACATCCTTTTGGGATGGTGCAGGGATGGGTACCTGCACGGGGACAGCCTGGCACGTTGGTGATGTGTCTGGGAATGGGGCTGAGATGGGGGCATGGTGGTTTGGGCAAGGTGCAGCTGGTCATCTCTGGGAGCAAAAGGAAATGTCATCGATCAGGTTCCTGCTGTGGTTGTTTTGCAGTGCCAGGGTCATGTTTTGATGCCTTTTCCCCAGAGCTGTCCCTGTGCTGCCCAAGAGCAGGAGCAAAGCCCAGCCTGGGCGGTCTGGGGGCCCTGGGGCTGGAGCAGAGCCCTGACAGAGTGCACGGGACCGTGTGCTCTGTAATGGTTAACCAGGACATTGTTATGGAGTTCAGCCTGGGTCCATGTCTGCAGGTGTGAAGTCTGCACTGAGTACCTGCTGTACCGAGCCTGGTGGCTGCTCTGAGGGGACCAGGGGCAAGTTCTGCAGTGCTGTTTGTTCAGACTGTGCTGCTGAGCCCCACTCTGGGTCCCAGGGGTTGGAATGAAATGGGAGTGAGCACACACACACGCTGCCGAGCCGGGCGGGAAGGAGCGGGGAGCTCATAATTGGTCAGTATTAACATTGATGTTGACGTGATGTTGAAAGTAGAGTTTGTATCAGATTTACATTCAGAAAATTCTTAAATATGTGTTTCACAGAGGCAAGGGGCGGAGTGTGTTGGGCATAAATTGCAGGGTGTGTGGGGCTCACCCCGGAGCACCCTGGTATTTTACGCATGAGGGACCGATCAGCACACGCATGAGCAACCCAGTCATTTCCTCATCAGTGCCCAATAAGTTCATGCATGAGCACCCAGTTAATACACACATGAGCGCACAATTAATGTACATATGAGCACCCAGCTGATTTGTGCATGGGTGCCCAGTTAATTCATGCTGGATCACACACTTTTCCATGCATGAGCACCCTCATGGTTGATGCATGAGTGCCCAATTAATTGCTTCATGTGCCTTCAATCAGTTTATGCCTGAGTGCCCAATTAATTTATGCATGAGCACCTGATCCACTCACACCTGAGTGCCCAATTAGTACATGCACAAGTGTGTTATCTCCTAATTACACTAATTTACACATGAGTGCCCAATTAGTTCACACAGGAGTGCCCAGCAAATCGACGTGCCACTGCTCAATTAGTCCGTGCATGAGTGCCCCAGAAATTCATGAATGCCCAAAAAAATTGATGCACGAGCCCCCAGCTGGTTTGTGCATGAGCACCCTTTTCATTCATGTCTCAGCACCCCAGCAGTTCATGCATGAGCACCCAATTAGTTCATCTAGGAGCACTCACATAATTTATGCACGAGCGTCCAATTATTCCATGCATGATCTCCCGGTGTATTTTTGCATGAGTGCCCATCTGGCTCAGGCATGGGTGCCCAGTTACTGCAGACCTAAGTGCCCCCTTCCTTCATGCCTGAGCACCCACTTTGCTCACTGCACATCTGTGGGTGCCCAATTTCCTCATCTGAGTGCCGTGCTGAGCATCCACAGCAGCTTTAGGCAGCTCCACACCTGACGGGAGCCCCAGCTTAGGGTGATGTGCTGGCTCCCCCATGCCCAGAGACCTGCAGTGCCCCAATGAAGGGGCAGCAGGTCCCTGGGGGAAATAAACACCACAGGACTGAGGACTGACCCTGCCATGACTAAGTGGGTGATGCTGGACCAGTTGCCCCTGGGTTGGCGGCCGAGCCCGACCTGGCAGAGCTGGAGTGCCCTGTGGCAGTGAGGGAAGCCACTTTGTGCCTGCAAATAATTAACTGGTTTCCCTGATAAGGCGGTGGTGGCCGTGGCCCCGAGGGTTCAAGGTGCTGTCGTAGTGACTGGAGCGAGGTGAGGCTCCTCACTGGCTGCTGTGTGAGGACCGTGCTTGGGAAGCCTTGGGGAGCCACACAAGGTCAGACCCGTGCTGGGAATGGGCTGAGTGTGCCCGGTCCTGCTCAAGATCCAGCCCTGCGGCCGCGGCCAAGCCCCTGCCCTTGAACAGGCAGGGAAGGCGATGGCAGCACAAAAAAAACCCTGTGGGGCTGGAACATCATGTCACCTCATGAATCCCGCTGTGGCCAGGGGCCCCTGAGCCGTTCTCAATCTGGTCACCTCCTGCCCTCCTTCCTGCTGCCCCGGCCCTGGCACGGTCTCAGCGAGCTCCCTTGCAGCAGGGCGATGGACAGGGATTTGCAGTCCCGGATCCCTCCTCTCCTCGCTGCCTGGAGAACACAAATTAACAGGCTCGAGCACTGATTAACCAGAGCTGATTCTTGCTGCAGTGGCAGATGGGTGGTGGGAGTAGAGGGGGCACGGTAATGCCGGGTGGTGACGGAGCTGTCAGTCCTCGCCTGTGCCGCTGGGATTGATGGAGAGGGTGGGGGGGAGAGGGTTGTGGGGGGGTTCGGGTACCGATAGCTGGGAGGAGGGGGCTGGGGGCTGCTTGCAGGCTCTGCCCCTCTGTGCTGGGGGACAGGGTGCAGCCAAAACCCCCCTCCCGGCTGAGGTGGGAGCAGGAGCGGACCGACCAGCGCTGCGACGGGCAGCGAAGGTTTGGCCGTGCGGGGCAGCTCCGGAGCTGCTCGGGGTGCTTTTCCCCGCTGCCTGCGGTGAGACCCCGAGCTCGGCGGCTCCCCGGTGTGAGCAGCAGGAGCCGTGATGTGCTGGCACCGATGTGCCGTGCCGCGATGTTCGCCCGGGGCCGGCGGCTGCGGCGCTCCCGGCTCGGCGGTGCCTCCGCCAGCGCTGCGGTTCATCACGAATGCTAATACTCTGCCTTTATTTAGCGCCGTTCATCCCCAAGGATCCCGGGGCACGCTGCTACTAACAAGCTGCTACGTGCGCTATTTCCAGCCCTCCCTGGAGCGTGGCACGACAGCCGAGCCCAGCCCAGCCCCGGCTTAGCCCTGCTGCGCTGGGATGCTGCCGTGGGGCTGCTCTGGGTCGTCCCCTTGCCCTTGGGCACCGGGGGCACACCTGGCTGAGGTGTCTGTCGCTGCAAATTGATGTGTATCGGCTCGGCATCGCGCCGTAATCGATGGGGGGGAGGGAAATGCAGCAGCCGCCGCCTCACGGGTACTTTCAGTGAGCTTGGCTGGGCTCTGCGTGCCGCGGAGCTGCAGAGCATGGATCCGGGTGAGTGGAGGGACAGCCCTGCCCCTGTGTGTGTCCCCTGTCCCAGCCCCAGGACAGGTGACTCAGTCACACACTCAGTGGCGTGTCCCCAAGGCTTCCCTGGCTGCAGGTCCAGCTGCCGGGTTGGACATTAGCATCCCTAATCGGTGCCACTCGAGTGTGGACGCCCGGCAAGGTCGGAGTGGCTGGGAAGTGACAGTCATGAAGTCATCATCTGTCCCGGATCCGTAACAGCAGATACAGGGAGGCAGGTACAGCTCAGTCCCAGCCTGCCTGGCCACGGCCGTGCTGGGTCGGGGCCGGGGTGTTTCCCTGCTCTGGGAACACTCTGCCCCTGGGGAGAGGGGAGATTTGGTGCGCCCAGAGGTGGGAGATGAGGCTGTGCTCCCACCCCAGGGCAAACCCCACAGCTTTGCCCGCACTCGGGGCTGGAGGACAGGCACTGGTGCCAGTGTGCTGGAGGAGGGATGGGGCTCTGCATGGCTCCATTCCAGGATGCACATTAACAAATCCCTCCTCGGGAGCCCCGTGCTTATTTTCAGGCTGGCACCTGAATGGTTTCCTCCATCGGAAAAGCCTCTCCTGGGAGCATCACACATCCCTCCTGCGGCACGAGGGGAGCTGGCTCCATCCCTCCCTCCCGCCTCAACTCGAGCGTATCATTACCAGCATTTCTCCTGTACTAAAAAAAGCACAAATTTCTTAATTGTTTCCTGCTGGAGTTGAAAGGCAGCTCCCGGGCCCAAAATAGCACGTTGGGGGAAACGCAGTCGAACAAGAGAGAGCAGAAGGCGATTTGCCTGGAGGGGCTGAACTGAGCCCAGGCTGCAGCCTCAGGCTGCTGCTTCTTTGGCTCCTTTCACCTTCCCCGAGGGCTGCCTGAAGTCCTGCTGCTCACCTTTCTCCTTCTCCTCCTTCCACCTGCCCTCCTTGGTGCCCACGGGTGACTGGGGCTGCAGAGCTGGTGCCTGGGGCATGCCCTGGGCATCCTCGGGGTGAGAGTCATGGCCATTGCATTGATTCTTGTAGGGAATGTGTGCAGAGAAGCCTGTTCCTGTAGGAGATGTCACTCAGCATCTCTCTTTTCGAAGGATGCTTCTCTACAACCCTTTTTTTGGGATGGGGAAATCCCTTGGGACTGGTATGACTGTTGTTTTAGTCCACCCCAGCTCAGCTCCTGGATGCAGCGTGTCCTTTCTGGCGCCCTCCTGACAGGAGACCTCTGTCCTTTCCCCTGTCTGCTCTTCTGCCAAAACAAACAACTCCCCAAATCCCTCCTGCGGTGCAGCTGAAGCTCTCAGTGTCCTTCATCCCAGCTGCTGAGCATCCCTGTGCCTGCCACTCCTGTCCTGGGGTGCTGCTCTCCAGACACCCCATGGTGGTTCTGTGAGTGCTGCTGCCCTTTGCTGACACCCTGGGGAGGCTGGGGTAGCCCTTCCTGGGAGAACTGAAGTCTCTGTCCCTCCAGTGATCCCTGAGCTGGGATGGAGGGACCCCCAATGCACGGGGACAGCCTTGGGCACAGCGATTCCTGCCCACAGGGATGCTGGAGCCAACACCTGGCACGTGGCGAGAGGGGCCCTCGCCTCTGCACTCTGCACCTTCTGCCAGGCACGTTACAAATCTTCCTGATGGAAAATTGCTTTCTTTCTTTTTGCCATCCAAGGTAATTGGCATCTGTTGATGTGTCTTGAGTCTCTATTTTTATCAGCCGTTTGCACATTGACATCTCCGCTCGCCTCATTATCCCCGCGCCTTTCAGACCTGTGGCTTTTTTATCATTATTTAGATGCACAATGCAAAAGAAATGACTAATGAGCTTGTTCCCCCCTGCGCCCACCCGCTGGCACCAGGCTCCCTGCTGGCATTCTGGCCAGGCACTGCTCCCTGCAGCGGGATGAGCAGGGATGGGTGCCAGCCCCCTGCCCGGCATCCCACATCCCATCAGAGCATTCCTTCTGCCAAGGACATTTGCCATCTCAGCAGCTGTCCCTGGGCTGGGGACACTTGGGGTTGCCAATGTTCACTGTTTTCTAGCCTGTACATTTTTGGGGTTTCTCCAGAGCCTGGTGAAGCTTCCCAATACCCTGGGACGGGTTTGATGATGTTTCTCCAAGTGGGTCAGAGGCAGCTGGTACCTGGGGGGATGCCAGCTCTGGGGCTGTGCCTGGGTTCAATACGTCAGGGCCAGGCAAGTTCCTTCCCTGAGCTAACTCCAGGCAGATGTTTTGGCAGATGTTTCCAGAGATGTTTTAGCTTTGGGGAGGCTGAAGGGCAGGGCCAGTACTGTCTCCTGCATGGTCCATAGCACCTTGCAGCAGTGATGCTGCACTCTCCTGGCAGAGACCAGAACATCTGGAGGGGCTTCCTGGTTTCAGGGCTGGAGGCTCCCCAGCACCCACAGCCCTGGCCCTGTTAACTACCTGGGTTGGCCCAGGCTGTGCCTCAAAGCAGCCGCTGGCATGTGGGGAACACGTGGCAGCCCGTGGAACAAGAGAGCCCTGGGGCATCCCCATGGGAATTCACTGATGGGAGCCCCAGGGCATCCCTCCTTGGAAGTCACTGAGGGAAGTGCAGAGGAACAGCTGTCACTGCAAAAGCACTAAATTCCTGTCTCTTTTTTCTCTTTTCTCCTGTTTCTTCTTGCAGTCACAGAGAAGGAGGTACAGCAGTGGTGAGTGTCCAGCATGGTGGTGAGCAGTCAGGGGTTTGGGGATGTGGGTGAGGGGAGGGGAGCTGGTGGCACTCAGCCACCCCACTGGCTGGGCACAGGTGGGGAGGTGCAGGAGGTATGGGCACGGGATGCACTTATTGGGGTGCAGGTGGACATGGGGACTGTCCAGCTGGTGGTCATGGCCTTGTCTGCAGGAGGCCAGTGCTGTCCCAGCCTGTCCCCATTTGCAGCAGGGCCTGCCGAGGCTGGCAGGGGTAAGATCCATGGTTTCTTGCCGACAGCGTGCTCTCACCCCATCCCCTCCACCCCACTGAACACAGCGCCCTAGAAAAGCCACTGCTTCCCTTTCATCTCCCTATCCCACCAGTCAAGGTTTGCTTTCTTTATCTCTTTCTCTCATCCTTCCCCCCACCCGATGAGTCATAGCTGCAGCAGCGTGGAAAAGATGTCACCGGCACTTTGGTTTCCCACCTCGCCACCCCCTTCCCTTCCTCCTCCAGCCCTCGTCCCGCTGCAACGGGAGCCTGACAGATCTGGGCGATGTGTTGCATAATATGCACGTACCCCACGTGGTCCCCGTGTGGTCCCTGCGTGCTCCCTGCGTGGTCCTCGTGTGGTCCCTGCACCCACAGGTGCCACACCCTCCGGGGTGGCACTTCACAGCACCCAGGTCCCCAGAGCTGGGACTCAATGCTTTTTGAGGTGTTTAAGCATTGATGGTTTTTGGACACGCTCTGGGCTGTGCCACCCGAGGACACAATAACCCAGCTGTGCCCCCCAGCTCCCCTGAGCAGCTCCCACTTGGGGTCGTGCAAAAAATTAGCAATAGAATCATGGAATCTTGGATTATCCTGAGTTGGAAGGGACACACAAGGATCAGCAAAGCCTCAACTCCTGGCCCTGCATATCCCAAGACTCCCACTGTCTGCCTGAGAGCATTGTCCAAATGCCTCTTGACCTCTGGCAGGCTTGGTGCCATGACCACTCCCTGGGGAGCCTGTTCCAGTGCCCAAACCCCCTGGCAGAACCTCAGCTGCCTTTGTGCTGTTGTTTTTCACCAGGGCACGGCTGCAGCATGGGGTTGCTGTCACTCCTATCTGGGCAGTGGGTCCCTGTCCCCTCCCAGCTCCTGGGCACTGTTCAGCACAAGCCTGCTTGTGGCTCTGTTGCCACTTGTGGGCTGGCAGTAGGTTGGAGCAGTTCAGTGGGCACCACTCAGTGTCACCAGTGCCACTTGCTGCTTGTCCCCACTGCCACCCTTGCTGTGGTGCCCGCAGGGACCTCATCCCACAGGGCTGGGAGGCTGTGGGTGAGTGATGGGAGTGACTCAGGGAGCACCTGGGGACCTTCCCAGCTCCAGCCCACTGCAGCACTGGGCAGAGCCTCATCCCAGCTCCCCAGGGTGACCCTCCTGGTGCCCACGCTCTGTCCTCCCTCCACAGGTACAAGGGCTTTATCAAGGACTGTCCCAGTGGGCAGCTCGATGCTGCTGGCTTCCAGAAGATCTATAAGCAGTTCTTCCCCTTTGGCGACCCAACCAAATTTGCCACCTTTGTTTTCAATGTCTTCGATGAGAACAAAGTAAGTCTGGCATCCGAGGGCGCGGTCCAGGGGAGTCAGGGCTGGGCCTGTGGCCATGGTGGGCTGGGTTTGGAGCGCGGCTGTGCGGCACCGGAGGAGCAAAATATTCCAGTGCTTCCTGGGGCATGAAATTGAAGTGGCGCAGCTGGAGCGAGTGAGCCCCCGTGCTTATTTTAGTCGAGGAGAGTCACGTGGGAAGAGGCGATGAAGTGGCAAAGCAAGAGAGGAGAAACACAGTGTTTTGGTGCTGCTGGCAAAAGCCCATCCCTGCAGTGCCCCCCACATTCCAAAGCTGCTCCTGCACGGATGGGGGGATGCTCCTGGCGGGCTGGGCTCCAGTGGCTGGATCATGCTGCTGGAGATAAATGTGCATCACTACTCCCTCCATGTTGCCTTCTTGGATGCATCCCCTCAGAGGGTGTGTGTGGGCAGGGAGGGCTTTGCTAGACAGGGGTGGCAGCAGCACCCTCACCCTCTCCTTCCCCTCCCCAGGACGGGAGGATCGAGTTCTCGGAATTCATCCAGGCACTATCAGTCACCTCCCGGGGGACCCTGGACGAGAAGCTGAGGTGTAAGTGCTCCCCATGGGATGCTGGTGGGCTCAGCCCCACAAAGGTGTCAGTGGGGTGTGTAGGACCACAGTGTCAGCACCTCAGCGTTGCTCTGGCTTGCAGGGGCGTTCAAGCTGTACGACTTGGACAACGACGGGTACATCACAAGGAACGAGATGCTCGACATTGTGGATGCGATTTATCAGATGGTGGTAAGTGGTGTGGAGGGGGATGTCCTTGCCTGGGGACACCTTCCAGACAGGGCACAGGTGGGTGTGTGACCAGGTCCTGTCCTGCTGCTGCAGGGAAACACAGTGGAGCTTCCTGAGGAGGAGAACACACCGGAGAAGAGGGTGGATCGGATTTTTGCCATGATGGACAAGGTGAGGATGCTTGAGGGTTTTTTCCCTGGGGCTGAGGGATTTAGAAAGTGCTTTGGGCCCCTTTGCTGCATCTCTGCTCTTGTAGATGCTTCCTTCCCCAAAAAATACAAGGTCTCAGCTGCCACTGGGATCACTGTGGGACCTCCACACCCACCAGGGATCCCTGTATTCATTTCAGGGTCCCCGAGGTTGCACTGCCCCTTCCATGGCACTCTCTCTTTCTGCCAGGGTGGGTGGCTTGATGGGGAAACTGAGGCTGTGGAGGTGGGGAGGACCTGGGTGGCTGTGTGGGATGGTGTGGGTGCTGCCAGGGTCACGGGGTGCTGTAACAGGAGTGTTTTTGCAGAATGCAGACGGGAAGCTGACGCTGCAGGAGTTTCAGGAGGGCTCCAAGGCCGACCCCTCCATCGTGCAGGCGCTCTCCCTCTATGATGGGCTCGTATAGTCCCGGGGCCGAGCGGCGGTGAGTGCAGGATGGGGGGCTGGGGGGGCCCCTGTCCCATCTGCCTGGTGCCATTCCCATCTTCCCAGCTGATCCTCCTCTGCTGAACCATCAAAGCATGGGCATCCCCCCCAGACCTAGATGGGGGGCATGTTGCTCCCCACTCTGATGGGTTTCTTCCAGTCCCTCCCATCCCACGGAGCACCCCCAGACCACATGCCATGGAGATGGCAGCATTTGCCTTGTGGCACAGCTCATGCTCTCACCAGCAGATCTGGCTGCAGATGAGGCAGGGAGGCAGCTGGTGTGCTGGGGGCATGGGGATGCTCCAGAAAGATATTGTATTAAATGTTTTATTTATATTATATCTTATCATATTACTTCCTGGAGCTGTGTTTGGCGTGGTAGTGTCAGGGAAACTGTGGTTTGCAGCATCCTGCAGGTGCTGGGCTGAGCACCCCGTGGTCCTCACCATGGTTTGTGGGGCCATGCAGAGGTGTCTCTTGGAGCAATTTTGGTCATCTCAGTCCAGGCAGCATCCAGCCATTACACTGAGGTGTTTTTTACCACCCCACTGGAGTTCTGAGCTTTTCAAAATCTCCGTTGTGTTTCCAGCTTTGCCCTTCCAGCCGCGCTGGTGTCACACGAGGTGGCTACGGGGGTTTCTACCCATCCTTCTCACCCCGTTTCCCTTCTCCCCACCGTCCTGCAGATGCCTGGGGGAAGACGCTCTCCGTGCCATCCGACCACCGCCGCGCGAAGCTTGCCCGTCCCTCTCGGCCTTCCTTTCTGTTCCGCGAGCAAAGGATGCCCTCGCAGCGCGAGCTCACTGCCCCTCTCTGCACTCTGAACCAGCCGCTGCCATCCGCCAACTTCTGCTTTGTCCAAAACAAACCCCACGCCAGACCCTGGTCTGAGCGGCAGCGAACGCCCAAGACTTCAGGGCCAGGGGAACGGGTCGAGCATCGCCGAAGGCAGAGCCCCCCCAGCCCGGCCTCCTCGCCCCCTTTGCTCCCCTTTTCCTACGTTTTCGGATGGGACTGCGGATGTGCCGGCGTGGTGCTCCCCTGGGAACCGGCCGGCTGGAGGCAGAGCCCAAAGGTACCGGGGCTGCACACCCCGGGGTGCTGCCTGTGCGGGGCAGCAGGGGAGCCGAGGCACTGATGGCCATTGGGAACAGAGTCCTGGCGTCACCCACGATGCCGCTGGCAGCCCGGCCCGGCTCACTAGGGATATATATTATATTATTATTTTATTTTATTTTTTTTTTTTTGGTGAGACAGTATTGTGCTTTTTGGTTTGGTTTTTTTTTGGGTTTTTTTTTCCTTTGGTGGAAAAAAGTGAGGCTTTTTTTTTTTTTTTATATGCCTATCTCGACGATCGATATCCTTATTTATTTGTTGTAAATGTTGCTGCTGTGTTTCGTCTCTCGTGTGTGTGTCCACCCACCCAGGTGAGGATTTGTAAGGTTTACATGCTCGTACACTATTGCGGGGACACGGGAGCCTGCAATAACAATGAAGCCAAAAATCTGCCTTCCCCCCCTCTCCTCCCACCCTCCATATCCCAAGCTCTGTGGGCTGCCTGCTGTTTGGAGGGGATGCTGTAGCTTCTTTTCCTCTTCCCGTTCCCCTCTTGCCTGCATTTTTTTGTCCACCCTTCCCTTTGGGAGCTCGGTGAGGACTCGCTCAGCCCAGGCTCTGAGCAGACTGAGCTGCTCCATCCCTCAGTCTGGCAGGGTGAGAAAACCACTGGGCACCAGAATGTCCCTGTTTCCTTCCTTTTCTTTTTTTTTCATTTTCTCACTGCATGAAAAAGTATTAATGGAGCCCAGAGTTGGGTTTTGTGTTCAAACAGGTTCCTTTGCTGTTTTCTGCTTTGCAAACGGTGGGAAGGTCTGTTTGGTGGTGGCTGTGAGTCAGCCCCTGTGCTGGCAGGGTTGGCAGAGCAGAGGGGCTGCATTGCTCTGTCTTGTTCCTTGTCCCCATCCCAGCTGGGACAATGTCACAGGGATGTGCCAAGCTGGGCCACGCACAGAGTGTCTCTCCTTACCCCTTCAGTCCTGGTTTAGGATGTGGGAAGTTTTGCTGTAAACCCAGGGCACAGCCTGAAGCTGAGCAGCTTGTACCCACCTTGGAGGATGCAGAGGGATGGGAATACACACCTGGGGACACCCAAATGTGGGGCTGCAGCCTCCCCCAGCCATGAGAGGTGCCTGTGTGGCCTCTCTGTCACCCACCACCACTCCAGGATAGGCCCCCAGCTCAGCCCCACCAGAACACACACAGTTGGCATCTCTGCTGGAGAATGAGCATTGTGTGGGTGCTGCCACAGCTCTGTTTCCACCTGCCTTGGCCCCTGTCCTGGGGAAGGAGAGGTGTGGATCCCTTTGGGAGCAAAGTACAAGATCTCTGTGGGACCCCCAAAGCCAAGGCTGGGGGGCTCACCCTTCCGTCCCTGGTCCAGCTCATGGTGGCAGCATCTTTCTGCCCAGCTGTATCCCAGAATGTCTGCAGTGCCTGTGGCTGAGCCCAGCTGGGGGACTGTCCCCATTGCAGTGGGAGGTGGCAGCTGGATGTGGAGGACAGTCTCACAGGTGTTTCATGATGCAGGAGAGAAGGCAGTGCCTCAGTGTTCCCTGAATCCTCCTGACACGGCAGGGACAGATGCCCCAGCCAAGGGGTGCTGGTCCTTTGCCATGCAGCCCTGCTCCCCAGTTTCAGGGCCATGTGCTTGTGGTACTTTCTGATACCCATAAAAACCCACCATTTACCATCCCCAAGGAGACCAACCTCACATCCACGTGCAATATTTCTGCCTCTTCTGCAGTTCCTGCCCCCGGGGGTGCCCATGTTTTATTGTGTGGGGGTTGTGGAAGGTGTCACCTTGCTCCCTCCCATGGAAACTCCTTTCCTTTGATGCTTTGTAGCCAAAATGCAACTCTCTGGAGGTAGACTTTTGCAGTGCCTCCAGCTTGTTGAATGCTCATCTGCCAGACGGGTCCCTTTCCCGGTGCCAGTCGGTGTTCCCAATGAATGTGACAGTGCTGTAATCGCCTCCGCTGATGAATGATGGACCCCGCGACGTTTGACACAGTTCCCAGGCAAAGGCAAACCTCATTTGCTCTGACACTTTCCCCTGGAAAGCTTTTAATTTTTCGGAGGGCCTGTCATGAGTTGAGCTCCATCAGTGCTCCCCAGGGAGTCAGCCCTGCCAGGGTGCTTGTCATGCTGAGTGTCCCCGAGCATAGTGGTTTTGCTCCAGTATTCCCCCCTCCTTGTCTGCGGATTTGGGACATTGGTTTGGATGCTTCCAGTCTCCCACTGGGGAGCACTGAGGGCCCCCGACTCCTGAACATGACCGGGATCTGCAGCATCTCAGTACTGCTGAAAATAAGGCTTGGAGCATCTTGTGCTTGGAAATGTTGGCCTTAACCTCCTCGTGCCTCAGTTTTCCCATCAGTGAAGTGGCTGGGGTGAGCCATCCCCCTCTGGAAAGCAGTTCAAGGCCTGTGCCCTGGCAAGTGTGAGTGCTGGAAATGGCTCATGGCTGCGGCCACGAGGGCTTGGCAGGACCCACCAAACATCAGGCACGTGTGGAGCACCAGGAACGGTGCATGAGCCGCTGGGGTGGAGTTTACATCAGCAAATAATTAAGTCCAGTCTCCATTTTACACCTGCCCATGTTGAAAAGCAAACAGGGCCAACTCGGGTTCCTGGTGTCTGTCCAAAACAGAGCCCTGGTGATGGAAAGGGGACCCGAAGCACAGCCAGGCAGAGGTGCAGGTCCAGCCTCGGTGACTGAGGTGTGTCCCCCCCCACCTTCTCATTTGTCCCTGTTGGTGTTGCCCCATTAAATGCCACATCTGTCCTTTCTTTTCGTTTTTCTGTCCGTGTGCTGACTGTTGCTGCTTTGTATCCGTCTTTCCTTGAGCTCTGGGACTGGGCTGGGCTGAGCTGTTTCCCCCAGGAGCAAGGATGTGGGAGAAGGCTCTGGGGGCAGATTCCCCTGCCCTCTCCTCACAGCTCAAACCAGGACCCAAGAGAGAGAAGTGAAGGCTTTTTCCTCTGGAGCAGCCCATTAATTAATGCAATTTATAACGAGATCAGGCAGCCCCCAGGAGTGCTCTCCACTGGCTTGGTGAAGGGGGGGTGTTTGATTATGGGGAACCCCAGACCCTGTTTGTCCCAGGTACCAACTGCATCTCACCTGCCTGTGCAGGAACAGGTGCCTGTTGGTGCTTACTGTTCTATCAGGACACTACACCCCTGTTGGATGAGGGGCCTGAGGCTGTGGGACTCCCATCCCAGAGCCACTGCTCCTGAGTGGGCAGGGATGCAGGTAACTAGTTGCCCAAGGGGTGGAAAGTTCTTGGAGTCTTGGGAGCTGGGGGCTGGCTTCAAAGCAGGGCCAGGCATGGCATGGGGGCAGCTGAAATCACTGGCAGAGCTGCCCTCTTCCCATGTGTTCAGGATCAGGGGGGATTTGAATGGGATTGGTGGGTGACCTGCAGCCAGCTCGCTGTCCCCCATCATCTCCAAGGAGATTTGGGGCCTTTAGTGAGGGCATCAGATACCTGTCCTTCCCGAGGGCATCAGAGGGGAGGGATCTGGCTGGGAAAGGAACGAGGGCTGGGGGCAAAGGAGGGAGCTGATGGCCCTGGTCTCGGTGCACAGTTTGGGGTACAGCAGTTTTGGGGTCTCAGTTACACATGCCTGCCCTGACTGTTCCAGTGGCACTGCAGAAAAGCTGTCCTTCCCTTCTCTCTCTGCTCCTGTGGCCACCCCTGGGCTGGGGGCCGTGTCCTGTGGGTGGGACCCCTACCCCACCATTAGGACCCCCGCCTGGGGGGTGGCTGAGCCCTGGGCTGAGAAGCAGCAGCTCCAGCAAAGAGCCTTGTTTGTGAAGATGAAGCCTGTGTGTGCGTCCGTGCCGGTGTCTCGGCTTGCATGCCCCGCTGCCTTGTCTTGAGATGAATTCAAGAGCAAACCAAGCAAACGAAACAGTTTAAAAACAAAAAGAAAACAAAATGAAACCCAGGAACTTTGTGACAGTGGAAATAAAAGCTTAATGACAGTAACAGAACAGCTGTGATTCGTGATGTGCTGGGGTGGAGGGTCACAGCAGCCCCCTGGCACCCAGAGGGGCTGGGAGTTGGGGTGGGGGATACAACCATTCAGTGCCCCGAGCATGGGCCATGATGGCACCAGCAGCTCACAGGGCCTGGAGATACACCAGCACAGCTGTAAATAGGGATGCTGTGAGCAGGCAAGTCAGTCAGACTCTGTGCCAACACCTGCGATGAGCTGTGAAGTCTCACCTCCAGGCATCTTGGGGACTGTTCACCCCCATATCACTGCTCTTTCCACCTCCTTTTACCCAGACACAGCTTTCCCTCTGCCACAGTGCCTGCATCCCTTCTTCCTTTCTCCTTTCACACACTTGCAGCCCTGTGCCCACCCATGCTGTCCCTGTCTCCTCCGAGCCCCCTCATCGACACAGCAGGCTGGGGAGCCATTGGGTGGCTTTTGGCACACAGTGGCTGCAGAGGAAGCTGGATGTGAATGTCCCATAATTGTGCCCCACATCCCAGACCGGAGGTGCCCCTCTGCAGCCCCCCCCACCGCTGGCAGGGCTCACAGAGGGGCTCACAGCCTGGACTGGGCTTTTCACGTGCAATGGGATTGCGTTTGCCATTCTGAGCTGCCAAGTCTTCTGGAAACGAGCTCTGCAAGGCCTCCCTGCCAGCCTGTCTCTGTTGTGTTTGCTCTCCTAACGAGGCTCACTAATTATTTTCGGGAGGCCAGAGGAGATGCCCTAATGGTCTGAACAAGGAGGCTGTGTTTGCACAGGGGGTTTTGTCCAGAGGTGCCTTGTTCCAGCACATGGTTGGGGGGCACTCATCTGTGCCAGGGAGTGGGCGAGGATGGGCATGGGCTCCAAACAACAGTGATTTTGTGCCTTAACCCCCAACCTGCCCCCCTCCAGCAAGGAAAGGGTTAAAGCCCAGCTAGCACAGGTGCTTCTGGGACTGGGAACACTGGTGAGCATTGGAAGGGTTGGCTGGGATTAATTTGTTGATGGGGAAAAGCTGTTGGGGTTTCTTTGTGCCAGCAGTGTTGGTGAGAAGTGCTCCCTGCCAGGGTGCAGGCTGGTGACTGGGGGTGTTTGAAGGTAGGTTTGGTGGCACTGTGGGGTGGGGGATTCTCCCCAGCTTGCACTGAATCTGTGGGCCTGGGGCTGCAAAGCCTAGGGGAGACAAGAGGGTTTGTGCAAGCAAGACTACATCCCTGGCTGTGGGACAGGAAAGGGACAGGCCCCCAGATGCCCCCATGGGGCAGAGGTGCCATCTGCCCTGCTGCAACCGGGGGTCCTTTCCCTCCATGAGGCTGGGCTGAGCCCCAGCTTGCAGGGACACACGGGTCAGAGGGATGCTCTGGGTGGTCCCTCTGGATGGGAGGAGCAGGGCTGGTGCTGGTGAGGTGCTGGGGCTGCAGGAGGTGCCTAGCCCTCAGCGCACAGCTTCACCTGGAGCCGGCTCTTGGCAGCGGCTGCTCCCTGGGTCCCGCTGCGGGGGAGTTGAGCAAGAGCAGAGCATCCCTGCGGAGCAGCCTTGAGCTCAGCACTCCAAGGGGAGCCAGGAAACTCTCTACACCCCCAGCCAGCCCTCCCGGCCAAGGGCTGCCTGTCCGGGCCAAGGGCTGCCTGTCCCAGCCCATGTCCTGGCTCCGGCTTTGTCTGTACTTTGCATGGCTGTTTGCTCCCTGTTCCTGGGGCAGCTGCGCTGCTGAGCCCGCACAAGCCCTCCCCGAGCCCCTTGTCCCCAGCCCCGAGCCCCTTGTGTCGCCCCCCCGAGCCCCGTTGCGGATCCACATTCCGGGGGGGCCCTTTGCCTCGCAGAGGGGGAACTTGCTTCCTTGGGGTCCCTTTCGCAGCTGTCTCTTCCCTCCCGCCGGGGTTTTGGCAGGGTTTCCCCACAGGTGCTCAGCTTCGAGCCCCCTTGTCCTTCCCTAACCCCTGGCTTCCCCCCGCAGAGTGGGGTCTCTCTGAGCCCGGGCTGGGGGCAAGGGACATGGCCAGTGTTCCTGACAACCCTATGGGCTGTAGGATCTGCTTCCCAATCCCTGCATCCCCATCCTGACTTGCTCCAGCTCCCACCCACCTCCCTGCCGCATCGCTGGCTCCAAAAGTCCGCTTTTCCCTCCCTCCCTCGCTCCTGCCTCCCAGAAGTTGAACGCTGGAGGAGCAGGTCCGCAGCTGCGGAGGGCTGGGCGTTCCCTGCCCGGGGTCCCTGCTCTGTCCCCTTCCACGCCGTGTCCCTCCCCAGTGCGGGAAGGACCGGGACAAGGACGGAAAGGGTGTCCCTGGCACCTGACGGTCTCCCCCACGATGCCACCCCACGGAGGGGTGTTTGTGGGTCTCTGCCTGCTGCTGGCCCCCAGTCTCGCCGAGGGCCCCCCCAGCACAGGCTGGGCCACTCTTGCCTTCGTCTTTGATGTCACTGGCTCCATGTATGACGACCTGGTGCAGGTGATGGATGGAGCCTCCCGCATCCTGGAGCGGACGCTCAGCAGGAGCACGAAGCCCATCAGCAACTATGCTCTGGTCCCCTTCCATGACCCAGGTACGTCTGGGACAGGGTGAGCACACGTGTCCTGCCGAGGATGGGGCTCTGGGGAGCTGGTGTGTGGTTCTGGCTGGGTTTGGGGCTGAAGTGTGCACTTCTGAAGTGCCTGCATGATCCCTTCTTCTTGCTTTTAATGCCCTGGTGACCGCTGTGATGGGGATGGCAGCACAAGGTGAGCTGCAGGTGGAGGGCATGGAGCTGGGCTGGGGCTCCTGTCCCCAAGCCACCCTGTGGGCACAGGGTGAGCTGTTTCCACTGTATTAATCCCAGGGATGCTGGCACCCACTGGCGGGTGGCTCTTCCACTTCCATCCTGTTCCAATGTCCCATGTCAGGGGTATTTCTGTACAAGTCCCTAATGTGCTTCCAGGTCATGTCAATAAAAACAGCACTCCCTAAGAGATTTTCATAATTCACTGCCACATCAGAATCATTTCTTTCTGTCCCCGTCTTTGCCTTGGCCTTTTTGTGCACACCCATAAAAGAGCAGCTGTTCCCCAGAAGAGTCCCAACCTCCTACAAGGAGAGCAGGATCCAGGCTCTATTTTCAGCAGAAACAGTGAGCTGAATGAAAACCACTGGAGCCAGACAGGGAAGGAGGGAGAGGCAGTGAATGGGTTTCTGTATTGCTTTGCTGGGACCCTTCCCCAGCAGAAAAGACCACTGGGTTTGCAGCTCACCCTTGCTGGGACCACCTGGTGTGTTGGGAGAAATTCCCAGGCACGGGAATGGTCACAGTATGGGCACATGGCTGCTCTGCCCAAACCCATTCGTCACCTGGTGCCAAGCCAGGGTAGATGCTGAACCCTGAATCTCACAGGTGTTTGAGCTGGGGTGGGTGCTTGGGAGCACTGGCAGCACGGGTGGCACTGGAGGAGGCCCATGCTGAGGTGGTGGTGTTGATGTCCATGCAGAGGTGGGACCTGCCACCCTCACCACGGACCCCCAGCTCTTCCAGCAGCGCCTGCGGGAGCTCCATGTGCAGGTAGGAATCCTCAGCCCCACGGTGCTGTGCCAGGCCTGGCATGTGGCACTTGGTGGGGAGCCTAGCACTGCATGGTGGTGGGTTCCAGGGGCAGTCTCTGCATCCCCTGGGGAGTGTGGTGGGGGCTCTGGGCTGAGCCAGGCTGGCTCGGGGCTGCTCATACTGGGGTGGAAGTAGAGCATGTGGGTAATGTTGGTGCTGTACCCCACGGTCCTGCAACTGGGCAGAGCATTCCCAGTTCACAGCTCTTGTCCCAAAGGGAGATGCTCTCCCCAGGAGAGTTTGCACAGACTCTGTGGAACCAAAAGTCTCTTCTTCCAGAAGTGCTGCTTGAAAAATGAGTTTTAAAATCTTTTTTTAAAAAGATTTCATATGTTTTCTGCCAGATGAAATGCTCCCTGGGAGTTTAATCCTGCTTTATCCATCCCCATTCCTGCCTTGCCTCCTGTGCACTGCTAAATCCCTGTGGCTTTTCCCTTCACACGCAGCTGTTTTGGCAGGAGGTGTAACACTGAGGCTGCAAATGGTTTCCCAGTCCTTTGGGGTGCCAAGCCCTGGGAAGTGGGAGCTGGTCCTCACTGTGCCCCTGCACTTCCCTGGGGTGGCTGGTTCTGCTGCCAGGGTAGGCACAAATGTTCCTGCTAGAGGTATTTCTGGGAAACCAGTGGCTTCTGTGTGCCTGAATCCCCAGACTGGTGGTTTAATCACCACTGATGGTGAGAGAGGGACAGGTCCGTGTAACCCTGTGTGTCCCTGCAGTTCCATCACACTGCTTTGGGCTGACTCCAGGAAACTGGTGTTGTTCCTCCCCGTGAGCAGACCTTGGGTGGGGTCCCTCCAGGAGCCCAGCAGGGAAGGACTGATGAGCACTGGGTGGTTTGGTGCCTGTGCCACATCCCTCGTGTGCCACAGGGCGGAGGGGACTGCCCGGAGATGAGTGTGGGAGCCATCAGGCTGGCTGTGGAGATCTCCCATCCCGGCTCCTTCATCTACGTCTTCTCTGATGCTCGGGCCAAGGACTACGAGGAGCAGGAGGAGCTGCTGCGGCTGCTGCAGCACAAGCAGACCCAGGTGAGAGGTGCTGCTCACTACTGTTCTGCAACAGCCAGCCTGGGAGGGCACTGCAGCAGTGAAGCACAGCAATAAACCCACCCGTGCTGCCTGGTAGTGGGAATGGTTTTGCATCCCCTGGGTGACCCAATGTGCTGGGATGCTGGTGGATGCTGGCTGTGTCCCCTCCCTGGGCTGGACAGGCGCTTGGAGGCTGTGTGGGATGCCATAGGGACTGTTGCTGTGGCAGGTGGTGTTTGTGCTGACGGGGGACTGTGGGGACAGAAGCCACCCTGGGTACCGTGTGTATGAGCGCATCGCTGCCACCAGCTCTGGGCAGATCTTCCACCTGGACAAGCAGCAGGTGACAGAGGTGAGTGGGGACCCCCTTGCTCCCACACAGAGTGGTTGAGGGGCGTGTGATCCAGCCCAGCTGGCTGTGCTCTTGTGTTCTCCCTGTGGGAATCCTTGTGCCCAAGGCACCTCCAGATTGCTCTGGGAGCCCCACTTTAGCCTGAAGTTGGAGTCAGGGCTGGGGATGCTTCCTGTCCCTGAGGAGGGAAAGTGTCTGCCTGGGGCACTCCTGTCACTCTGAGCATCCTGGGTGTTGTGCAGGGGACCTGATCACAGGGAGAGGAGTCACTCTGCCTGTCCTTGTTCTTGGAGCTCTTGACTGGCGTGAAATCTTGGAGACTTAAAGAAGATCAAAATGCTTTTCTGTTCACTCCTGAGCAACACCTCCCAGTAGAGCCCCTGCCCAGATCCCAGCAGTTGTGTTTTGATGGTTTCTTTCCCCACAAGTGAACTGGTGGGTAATAACACACTGCTCTGAGAGGCTGAGCAGGAGCCTCCTGGCAATAACAACTGCACCAAGTTACACAGTTCCTTTTGGACCCACTGGAGGGGCTCAGCCAGGGTCATCACCTCCTGTCCATCTGTCCCTGACCCCCTTTGTGCTGGCATCTGATGGACCCTGCTGGGGCTGGTCCCTTGTCTAGATGTTGCTTTGCAGTTGTGCCTGAGATTTTGACCTGGTGTAACACAGCTCTGCTCCCCACTTGGCCCTGAAACGGCCATGCCTGTCGGTGAGGGCAGACCCAGGTTAATCCTCCTCCACATGCCTCCAGGTGCTGAAGTGGGTGGAAGAGGCCATACAGGCTTCCAAGGTCCATCTGTTGTCCACGGACCATGAGGATGGTGGGGAGCACACGTGGCCAGTCCCTTTTGACCCCAGCCTGAGGGAGGTCACCATCTCCCTGAGTGGCCCTGCCCCAGGGATCAAAGTCTGGGATCCAGCAGGTAGGAACACAGGGGAAAGGGATGGCAGGGGCTGATGCTTTGCCTTGCAGAGAGACCTCAGGTCAGGACAAGCAGGAAGGGGTTTGCCAAACCCTGCCCTGGAAACTCAAATAAAAAGTGATGAACTACAAACCCCTCAGTAAACAAGTGCATCTCCCTGCTCCCCTCCCAGGATGGCTTTTCCTGTGGCTTTAGGGGGGGTTTCCCTGCTGTCCTGGCTGTGAGCTGTGATGGGCCCTGCACCACCCTGAGCCCCCAGGGAGAGGGCTCCTGGCTGCTGCAGGGAGCACGGGGTGGACCTGGGTTGCCCAACCCAGAGGTTCACTTACTGTTGCAGGAAAAGTCCTGGAGAAAGGCCGAGGTCTGAAGGAACTTCTCAGCATCCCCAACTCAGCCATGGTGGTGGCTGTGGAGCCCTATGAGCCAGGGACGTGGCTGGTCACGGTAGGCTGGTGGCAGACCCTGCACATCCTCTGCCTTTCCCTGGGGGATATTTATCTGGCCAGACTTTGCCAGGTGTCAGCTTTCCCCATCCATCTCCAGACAGGCAGAGGATGTGTGAGCAGGCTGGAAGGGGCCAGCTGCCACCTCCTCCCTTCCCATCTCCTCTCCCTTCCCCTGCCCTCAGCACGTGCCTCTCAATCTGCTTGCAGACCTGGAGCAGTGGCCGCCACTCACTGAGGATCACAGGCATCAGCAACATTAATTTCCAAGCCAGCTTCTCCACCCAGCCGGAATTTGATGCCAGCCAGCCCAGAGAGCAGCCGGTGCAGGGTGAGGCTGGTGCTGCCCAGGAGGCTGGATGCTGCACCTGGGCATCTTGTAGCCAGGAATATGTGGTTGGTTGTTTTTTCCCTCCCTCTTTTCCAGGTCTGCCCACCTCCGTGGTGGTGAACTGCACTGGTCTGAGGCCGCCTGGGCGCTTGCAGGAGATGGAGCTCTTCAACACCTCTGGCCATGCCCTGCTCTCACTGCCCATGTGGCCCCTCTCCAACTCCTCCTCGGGGCAGCTCTGGGTGGGTTCACTGCTCCGTGTCCCCCCGGGTGACTTTCTGCTGAAGGTGAAGGGTGAAGACGCCCAGGGCCATGCCCTGCATCGCCTCTCTGGGGTCACCTACACCAGTGTGGTCCCTGGTGAGTGGAACCCACACTCCCCACAGGTGCTGAGTGGGGACTAGAGGCTCTAGCACCGTCTCTGCTTTGGTTTCTCCAAAACCACTTTTTATTCTACTTCCCAGCACAGCTCCTAGCAAGCTCCTGAGGGGTGTTATATGTGTGCATGTCCCCGAATGCTTCCAGGTCTGCCCAAAGTGAACATCTCCAGCAGGATCCAGGCTTACAACCGTGAGCCACAGCTGATCTCCTGCTCTGCACAGAGTGAGGTCCCTTTCCGCCTGCAGCTCAGCCGGGGCAGAGTGAAGCTCAGGGAAGAGCAGATCTTCAGGTGAGCCTCTGGTATGGCCCAGAGAGCTCCATGAGGGACCTATGTGGGCAGGAAGAGACCCTGAGCTGTGCTGGCCAGAGGGATGCTGTGTGCTGGCTGTGTGCCTGCAAGCTCTGAGCATCCCAAAATGAAAATTCCAAGGGCTGTGGGTGCACCCTTTTGCCTGACTTGAATGGAATAAAGGCTCAGGGATTAGGATCAGGGTGGCAGCATAGCAGTCCCAAGGTGGGGAGTGACCCACATTTTCATCTCTCCCTTTTTGTAGGAGTTCAGGGAACATCAGCTGGTTGATCCCTGCAGTGTCCAAGAGTGATGAAGGGTTTTACGAGTGCACAGCCACGAGCAAGGTCGGGGTGACATGGGCTCGTGCCTACATCTCTGTGTCAGGTGGGGGCTGCTTGTGCCAACCCTTGGTGTCCCCTCTGTGCCTGTGGCTGGGGACAGGCTCATTTCACCCTGGCATCCTGTATTTGCAGAGCCACCACCACGTCTCATAGCCCCAGCCAACATCACAGCTTCACCGGGCCAAGATGTGGTCATGTCCTGCCTGGTTCTGGGGGATGTGCCCTACAACCTGACATGGAGCTGGGATGGGAAGTCGGCACAGCCAGGGGATGGCCGGACCCGGCTGCTACAGAACACCTCGCTGGAGATCAGCCGTGTCCAGCTTGGTGATGGGGGTCTGTATGAGTGTGTGGCACAAAATGCCCATGGCACTGCCACTGCCTCCCTCTGGCTCTTCATTCAAGGTGGGTTTGCCCCCTGTGGGACCCTGATCCCATGGAGGGGTGATGAATGGCACCCAGGGGCTGAGCTCTGCTCCAATGCCATGCAGAGGTGCCATGGGTGAAGGTGGACCCCAGTCCCCAGCGTTTCATCAGGGGCCAGGAGCTGCAGCTGAACTGCACGGCCGGGGGTCACCCCCTGCCCCACACCACCTGGAAGCGCTGGGGCTGGCCACTGGAGCAGGATAAGAGGTAACCTGTGGGGACCTGTGTGCCTTCATCCTCCCTGTCCCGTGGGGATGGTGCTCCCCTTGCAGGGACGTACAGGCTGAGGGAGAGTGGCTTGGAGCTGCCATAGCTCTGGAAAGAGGGAGCCATTGCAGTATCCCAGCCCGTGCACCTGAGATGCTTGGCACACTGCTGGCCTTAATTTCATGTATTTATTTTTAAGCTGTCCTGCCTTATCCAGGTCATCATCCCCACCGAGGGTACTCTGGGTGCTTTGCACACCTGGTGTGTGCTCAAGTCTCAAAATACTCTTTGTACTTCCCGTTAATTTCTTGTGCTTTTTGCCTTTCACCTCCTGCTCACGCCATGCTGTGAGTGCTGGGGTGGATCTCAGGGCAGGCTTTTTGACTTGGGAGATGAAAAAGCACAATTCTCAGTGCCTTTCCCTGGTTCAAAGCAAAGTCCTTCCCTGCAGCAGCTGACAGAGCTGCCTCTAAGTGCTGACCCACATCCATCACATGCCCAGCACTTAGCACATGTGCAGGATGGCCTGAAGCCCACTCATTTATATCAACACATTTTCCATCATCTCTGCTTTCACAGGGCTCATTTCTCCCTCTCTCTCCCCATTTGCCACAGGGTTTTCAGGGATGCTGAGGGTACCCTGCACATCAGGGCTGCTGTCCCAGAGGATGCAGGCAATTATAGCTGCTATGCTGACAGCGCACTGGGCTGGGACGAGCAAGTCATCACCCTGGAGTTCACTGGTACCTGCTCCCTGCTGGCCGGCAGCTCACCTAGAATGGGGCTGTGTGTGATGGAGAGTGTTGGGGGCAGCTCACCTGGGATGGGGCTGTGTGTGATGGAGAGTGTTTGAGGCAGGTGCCAGGGCTCCCCGGTCCCCTCGGGGTGAATGGCAGGGCTGTTGGAGACCAAAGCTGTTTCTCCCCACGGCACAGAGCCTCCTGCCATCCTGGCAGTGACACCCAACCTGAAGGTGCTGGTGGGAGAAGACGTGACCCTGGAGTGCTGGGTTTCGGGGGCGCCCCCACCCCACATTGCGTGGTACAAAGGTGAGACTGAGAGGACCTGGGGAGCAGATCCCTCTCTGTGCTGCCTCTCAGAGACATCACACGCGGGGTCCGCTGGCCCGACAGTGGGAGGGACCCGCAGAGGCACTTGGGGTGCTGATGTGGGGGGCGTCGGGGCAGGCGAGCAGGAGATGGCCACGTTCCCACCCGGCACCCAGCGTGCCGTCCTGAGGCTGCAGGAGGTGCGGGAGGAGGATGCGGGGCAGTTCGGCTGCGAGGCTCTCAGCGAGGCCGGCATCGCCTTCGACAGCACCCTGCTGGACGTGGGGTGTAAGTCCCTGCCCTCCTGTCGGGCTCAGCTCCGGCTTGCTGCTTCCCACGTCTCCTCTTATCTCTGGCTCTTGGGTTTCCCGGGTGGGTGGGGGGTTGTTGGTGCTTGATACAAGCAGGCAGAAGTCCGGCAGGATTTCTAAGAGCTGGGAGGATTGGAAAAGCCCCAAATGCTTTAAGTCAGTTTTGTAACTTGTCAGGGCACCTGGATCATGCGTTTTGCAGCCCCATCCCTTCTCCAGGCTCAGCTGTGCACAGAGTGCTAGGTAAGCTGGGATGCCAGACCTGCCTGAGCCTCTTTTCCACTGCTCTCTCCTCCAGCTGCCCCTCACTTTCCTGAGCCCCTGGGTGACATGGAGGTGATGGCTGGGGAGAGTGTCAACCTGCTGTGCCACGTCGAGGGATCTCCCCCACCACAGGTCACCTGGTCCCGGCAGGATGGGAAGCCTGTGGTGGGCTGGCAGGGACCACGGGGTGATTCCAGCCAGCTGGAGGCTGCCCAGCTCCTCATCAAGAGTAAGAGCTGAATGTGCATGTGTTTATTTGTATTTTTAACTAGTGCAAGCTTAGCTGTGCTGCAACATCCCACAAGCCTCCAGTGCTGTGGGGTCTGTCCCCCACTGGAGGTGATGGGAGGGAAGGGGAGGGTGGTGTCACCCATCCTGGAGCTCGCTCAGGGCTCTCCAGCCCCACCAGGCTCAGGCTTCTCCCCACCATGCCCCAGGTGCCTCACTGGATGACCAAGCCATCTACATCTGTGAAGCACAGAATGAGTTTGGGAAAATCCAAGCAGAGGTCAAGCTCACAGTCACCGGACACGGTTTGCTTTTCCATGCTTTGGTTGGTGTATCAATCCTGGCTGTGTTGGTGGTGAGCCAGGGGCAGACTCGAACAGCCATGTCTGCTCCTGAGGTGGCTGGGGGGAATGCTCAGCAAACCCCAGGGCAAGGTTTGGGTAATGCCCTTCCACCTCTTTGGCTTAATACACTGACATGCACTTGAACCCAAACTGCAGCAAATATCCCCAAATTCTTGGGGGAGCTAAATGCTGGAGCTGCCTTGTAGAGAGCCAGGATCTGGACCTTGGAAGAAAGATGATCCAGATCCGTTCTCCTGAGTGTTCCTGAGCAGTTTATCACCAATTAATGCTGTTACCCTTTCATGCAGCCCCAGAAATAGCTCTTGCATCCCCCGTGGTCCATGCACTTCCAGGCCAGCCTGTGTCACTGCCCTGTGTGATCCTGTCTGGGAGGCCATTCCCAGCCCGCCGTTGGCTGAAGGATGGGCAGATGGTGAGGCTTCCGTGCCTGCTGGGGTGGTGGGTGAGTGGGCAGCTGCCCTGCAGCAGGGGCCTCGCTGCAGGATGGGTGTCACAACCACCCAGGCCAAAGCTGCTGGTGAAAGATGCCAGGGGAGCATTTGTGTTGGGAGGGTAACGTGGATTTATCCCCACATCAGAATGTTCTGTTGCTCAAGGATCTTGATGCGTGCCTCAAATAGGCAGTGATAAGGTGGTGTTTGACCCCCTATCTGTCCTGCTTTCTGCTCTCTGTTTGTGCCCAGGTAGCCCCAAGTGACCGCTACTCCATCCGGGCTGATGGGAGCCTGCACATGGACCAGGCATCACAGGGGGATGCAGGGATGTACACCTGTGAGGTGACCAACGCCCTCGGCTCGCACAGGCAGGACGTGTCCCTTGTCATCCACAGTGAGTGACAGGGTGCTGGATGTCCCTGCTCTGCAGTGACCAGGGGCAGGTGCTCCCCATGCTCCATAAGCAGCTAAGCACCTCTGTGGACACCTGGCCCTGGCCATGCAGGATGAGGTGCTTCTCTTCCTTCCCAGTTCCTCCCAGCATTGAGCTTGGCCCTGCCCTTGTCGCTGCCACCGAGGGAGAGCCTGTCACCCTGCAGTGCAATGCCACTGGTGTGCCTCCCCCTACAGTCACCTGGGCAAAGGTGAGTGACAGGGACAGGCAGGCTGCTGTATCCAGCCCAGCCAGCTTTGGGCCACCCTCAGGTGCTGGGTGATGTGCTTGGAGGGGGGTGTAGCTCTCTAGTGTGGCTGCCTGGGGAGGTGGCACCAAGTGCCCTGGGAAGCTGGGAGCAGGACATGGCTTGCTCTCATGGGTTCAGAGCCCTTTTCTTGCCCTTGGGGTGTTCAGCTCACAGGAGAGTCTCTGTCTTCCTTCCTCCCTTCCCTTCCCTCTGCAGGGCACAGAGACCATTTCGCTGAGTCCACGATATCACCTTGGCCCTGATGGGACCCTCCTGATCCCTTCACCCTCCCCTGGGGACGCTGGGACCTACTTCTGCACAGCTACCAACGCAGCAGGTTTCTCCAGCCAGGAGGTGCAGCTCTCCATCAGCAGTGAGTGCCCAGGACTGCTCCAGAGGGTACTGGCTGGGAGAGCATGACCTGGGAACACCCATGGCTTCCTTGGAGCACCTATCCAGGTTCCAGATGGGTTTGCAGGATGGGAAAAGAAGCAATGAGGGCTGTGGGGCACCTGAAGTGTCCTTGCACCAGCTGTGCTCCCTCTCCATCCAGCGAAGCCCAGGATCAGCGTGAATGGATCGCAGGCATCGGACCCTGTAACCATCCTGGCTGTGCTTGGGCAGGAGATCACCCTGCCCTGTGAGGTTCAAGGCTATCCCCCTCCCCTGGTGGTGTGGAGCCGACAGTCCCAGCCTCTGCCTCTCATCACCACAAGGTAAGGAGAGCTGTGGTTGCTGGGGGCCGTGGTCTCCTGGGGTTTTGTCTCCTCACAGGAATGTTGGGTCCATGAAGGGACTCAGCTGTTTGGTAGGGAGATGTGAAAGGAATCCCTGGCATCGAGTGGCCAGTGCTCAATGCAGGAGCTGAAGCAGATGAGCAGTACAGCATTAGCTCTGCTCTTCTTGAAGAGCACCGTGCCTTTTCTCCATCATCCAGGTGCGCTCTAGGTGTGTTCTAGGTATGCTTTAGGCATGTTCCAGGCTGAGTTACACAATGGTGTTGATGGCAAGGCCATCATCCCCCAGTGCTGTGAACTCAGCAGCGACTTTGTATGCACTGGAATGTGGGTTTCAAGGCCAGTTCTGTTCCAGTGGCTTCTGGAGGGAAAAACAGGCTTGTTGATGGTGTTGAGGCCAACGGCAGCCATAGGGCAGTCATTTAATGTGATTTGATGGGAGAAGATAACTTAGAGAATGGTTGGATATGTGTTTATCTGGTGTCTTGGTCTTTTAATGCTTTCTCAGTCCATTAGCATGATGCTGGAAGGGGCTCCCTAAACTCCTGGGCCTGGATCTCGGGGTTCAGCACTTCTTTCCCTGTGCCTCAGGATTGCTGTGGGATGGGGAAGCAGGAAGGCATCTTGGTTTTGCTCTTCTTGGGGGACTGTGTTGCCTTGTTGTTGTTCATGTCTGGTTCCCCGTGGCTGCTCCTGCTTGACCTGTGCTGCTCCCCACATCTCAGCTGGCTTGTCCTCACGTGGTGGGTGATTTATGGAAGCACATGAGGAGGAATCTGCAGCCGTGGGCTGGGATGATGTTATGTCTGTGGAGAACAGACGGCTGGGAGCAGAGCATGGCCAGCTCCAGCTGCAGTGTCTGTGCTCCTTGGGGACCCCCATTCCCCTTTATTCCCATGGGCTCATGCATTGCCTCGTGCTGAGCTCATACTCAGGCTGAGCAAAGGGAATTTGCCCCCTGGGGCACTCTGCCATCCTCCTTGCACAGGAGGTGGCCCTGGGGACCTTCTCTTGGCTGTCTCAAGGTAGTGGTGAGCCCTCAGTCCTTAGCTCTCGCTCAGGGGTAGGTGATGGATGACGTATCTGTTCTCCCATCCATCTTTTCTGTTCCCTCTCCCCAAAGCTACAGTGTCCTCCCTTCGGGGTCCCTCCGACTGATCAAGCCCCAGGTGACAGACACTGGTCTCTACACCTGCACAGCCACAAACACTGCAGGGAACACCTCACTCAGCTACAGCCTGCACGTCCAAGGTTCGTGTCGCTGGTTAAAACACTCCTCCTGAGGGCTTAATGTACCACTGGGGTCCTGCACCCTCCAAGCCCTTGGCTGCTCCCACATCTTTGTGCCAGTGTCTGAGGGTGGTCCCCTTTCCCCCCAGCTCCCCCTGAGCTGTGGATCGGCGATGGGGAAAGTCACCTGACAGCTGTTGCCAACACCTCCCTGAGGATTCACTGTCATGCCATGGGCATCCCTCCACCCCAGATCCAGTGAGTACTGCAGAGGAGTGAGTCCTGCCTGTCATCCCAGGATGGGTGTTGGCAACCTCTGCCTTGGGGTATCTCTTAGGATGGGAGGCATCCATTCCTTCTTGCTTTTGATATCCTCTTTCCAACCATCTGGGCACTCCCAGCCCAATTCCAGGTGACAAGGGGACTGTCCTTGCTGCCACAACCCCACAGTTCACCCCTTTGTTGTGCAGAGATGGGTAGGAGTGGTGGCAGGACAGACCAAGGGCTTGCTGCCTGTCCCTTTCCTCACAGGTGGCTGAAGGATGGGCATCCTCTGGGCACGTGGGATGATGTGGTGGTGTCCGAGGATGGTGGGACTCTGTTGATCACCCATGTGGGACTTCGTCATGAAGGGCTCTACATCTGCCAGGGCACCAACTGGGCAGGAGTGGCCCAGGCAGAGGTGCAGGTTTTGGTACATGGTGAGTGCAGCATCCAGGGCAAGACTCAATATCCGTCCCATGTGTCTGGGAAGAATGTGGCTGGCCAAAGCGGGTGGGTGTTCTTGGCCCTGCTTTTTGGTAGTTGCAGGGTCATTACCTGTTGAGTTCTTGTCCTTTGTCAATGAGGCTGAGAGCTGATGGCCACTGACAGCACAGTAAAAGTGTAAGGGAGAGTGTGGAGGAGGGTCTTCCCCCAGCCCCATTTTCCCTTCCCATCTCCATCAGCAGAATGTGACACTGAAGGTGCTGGGTAAGAAACCAGGCGGGGAGCAGAGTTTCCTGCCTGGGGAGGATGAATGTCTCATTTGGGGTGGACAGCTAACCATCTGGCTGGCTTGGCAGGCAGTGGTGGCACTATGTGGTGATGTGGTCCCCTCCCAGAGTGGGGACTGAGCTGTGGCCCCTGGCCACTGCTCTCCCAGGACTCTGTGCACGCAGAGAACCACTGGGGAGAGAGCTCAGCAGTGCTGCCAGCCCTGCACTGTGGTGGCTGCAGACAGCCTGGGCCATGCAGAGCTGCTGCTGATGTGTGCTGGGTTGCAGTGCCTCCAAACATTGAACCCAGCCCTGTGGACCTGGCTGTCCCAGAGAATGGCACAGCATCCATGGAGTGCCTGGCCTCGGGGCTGCCTGCTCCTTGTGAGTCAATCTTCTTCCTTGGCTTTTGTTCTTGCATTCTTGGGGCTTTGCCTGGGTCCCCTGGGTGAGAGGGACAGCAGCATTGCTCCTCACTTCTTTCCAGACATCACCTGGTACAAGGGGCACGAGGAGCTCCCAGCTGGACGGGGACAGACTCTGTCCAGGGATGGGAAGCGCCTGGAGATCCAGCGTGCCCAGCTCTCTGATGCTGGCAGATACCGCTGCGTGGCCTCCAACGTGGCTGGTGTGACTGAGCTCTGGTACAGCCTGCAGGTCACTGGTGAGTGCACACTGTGGCTGCCTGAGAGATGGGTGAGCGTGGGATCAGTGGGGCTGTCCCAGCCCTCGGGACACACTCCTGGAAGATGGATTTAGCAGATCCCTCACCCTCTGCCCCCTTTGCAATGTCAACTGTACAATCCCCTGTGTTCATCCCAAATAATGTCCCAGAAAACCATAACCTCATGGGTGGGTGTTGCCAGCTTCCCATGACAGTGTCTCCTACCCACACTGTCCCTTTTGCACCCTGCTGCGCCTGGTGGCATTTCTCTGTCCCCCAGTGCCCCCACGGATCACAGCTGGCCCCAGCCCCCTCACGGTGGTGGTGGATGAGCCAGTGACTCTGGAGTGTGATGCCAGGGGGAGCCCAGCTCCAGTGCTGCTGTGGCTGAAGGATGGCAGCCCAGTGCGCAGCGAGGCAACGGGTGGCCCACAGGTGAGACAACTCCTGATGGGTGGGAATTCACTGGAGATGTCCTTCCAGGAAGATGCTCTTCTTTGTTGTCTGCCTTTTAAAGAAACAAGTGCTGGAGCTGAGCAGGTGCAATGTGCCCAGACCTGACCTAAGTTCAGTCCATGGGTACATAGACCTCCTCAGCCTGCACTGAGCTTTCCTGCCGTGAAGGGCAGGATCAGTAAGAGGGTCCCTGGGATGTTTTAAGAATGGGCTCAAGGCAGGCTTATGCCCACCTCGCATCCCTGTGAGCCAGCATGCAGCCCAGCTGCCTGTGAGCTGCTCTGGTTCTGTGCTCACCTGGGTTCTCTGTGTCTTGGGGAAGCACAGATCCTCTCCGGTGGGCATGTGCTGTCCCTGCCCACCGCTCGCCTCCAGGACTCTGGGACATACACATGTATAGCCAGAAGTGCTGTGGGGGAGGACAGGCATGAGACCACCCTCGAGGTGCGGTGTAAGTACCCCTGTGGAACCGAGCCCCTTCCCACCAGTGCAGCTGTGGGGTTGGAGGTGATGCTCAGGACTGTGGGGCTGCTCTGCCATCCCCTGGCAAGCTCGCAGGGCTGGGGGGCACCAAAGGGGGTGGCTTGGGAAAGGTGTTGCTCTGCTGACCTGTTTTTCAGTGCCCCCCAACACCCTGGGTGAGGAGAAGAATATCACTGTCATCATCAACCAGCCAGTGACCCTGGAGTGTCCAACCCCCAGGGTCCCCACTCAGGGGTCCCACTGGCTGAAGGATGGGAGCTTGCTCACACCAAAGCCAGGTGTGCAGCTGTCTACAGAGGGGGCCATGCTCCAGGTGATTTTTTGGAATATTGCAGGGAATGGCAGGGGAAATGGGGCTGTGAAGATCCCTGTCTCCTCTTCCTCACCCTTGGGAGGAGAGAGTGAATGCAGAGGGAGGGGGTCTCCCAGCCCATGGCTTAGCACCATTCCCACCCTTCATGCTGATTCCATCCCTATGCCTTCTGCTGGCACAACATCCTGCCCTGGAGGGGCTTTGTGGGTCCAGCTCTGCTGCAGAGCAGCTGAGTGTTGTCTCTGTTTGCCTGGGCAGATCGAGCGAGCCACCGTGCAGGATGTGGGCAGGTACACGTGCCAGGTGCCTGGCCACCCCGAGAGACACTACAACCTCCACGTGTGGGGTAAGGGCCACTGTCGCTGAAATAGCCCATCAGGGGCAAATATATATATATATATATACACATATATATGTATATGTAAATAGACTGTATGCTATTCCATTTTTATATTCAAAATATGAAGCACCAGACCAAAATATTAACACACTGCAAAATGACACAGCTGGAGGTGTCAGGGAACCCCCACCAGGCTGGGGTGAGAGAGGAAACAGATAACGTTTGCCTGAGCCTTGGGGGGACATTTCGGGGATGAAGCAGAAGTGGTTTCTTTCTGAAATTTGGACAGAAGACTGAAGGGATTTCCTTGCTGTTGCCAAGACTTTCCTGGTCCTTTCTTTGCACTCCATCATTACAGTGGTCGCTGTAGGTACTGTCCCCCTCCTCGAGTCAGGAGGTGCTGCCAAGGTGTCCACTGTCCGCTTTTTCTCAGTTGGTCTGAGCATCTTTGCAGCCTCCCAGCCCACTCAGCATGTCCACAGTGCCGGGGGCTGAGCCAGGGTCTGGCTTTTGTCAGGGATGCTCTAGGCCAGTTGGTGGAAGTGCTGAGGGCAGGTAGCCAGGGAGTGGAGAAAATCCAGTTCTCTTGGTCTGGGCTTGTTCCTGCGATCCCTTCCCAGGGAAACGTTTGCACGTCTGCTGTCCTGGCTCGGGTGGATTGTTTGGGTTCTGCTGTTTTTGTTTTTCAGGGGTTTCTGGGTGTTGGGGTTTTTCTTCTACAAATTGATATCCCTCATGGGAAGGAGTTACTGTTTTCCAGCCAGCTGTATTTATGAGCAACAGAGAACAGCATCTGATAATGGAAAGAGTTGGGTAACCTTCCCAGCAAGCAAGGCTACTTAATAAGGCTGTGTCTGGCCAACCTAACCTTGGCCTGCTTGTGTGCCTGGCGTGGGATGCTTAGTCATCCTCTGCTGTAGGACACGTGCAATTAAAAGCATCTCTCACTTGGCTGGAGAGACAAGACTATTGTTTCCACATGGAACCAGGGCAGGGGAGTCCTGCTGGCCTTTGTGTGTCACCCAGCAGAGCTGCAGGTGGTGTGCATCCAGCAGGATGGAGCTCCAGTGAGGAGCTGCCCTTCTCATCTTGTCTGGTGCCATCAACGAGCTGCTCCTCTCATCCCTGCAGTGCCTCCGTCCTTCCCCTCAGCAGAGCCCGAGGCTGTGTCTGTCCTGGAGGGGGAGTCTGTCAGGCTGGTCTGCGAGTGCCACGGGATCCCCTTCCCCACCCTGAGCTGGCAGAAGGACGGTAGGGCCCTGCTCCTCAGCCTCATCCCTCCCCACACATGTGTTGACCCAGATGTTGGTCTCCTTGGAGCGAGGAGTGCTTTGTGTTGAGCAGTATCCAGGTTCTGGGTGGGAGCTGGTCCTGCTGGGAGCCTGAGAGGAGGTTGCTGTCCACTTTGCTGGGCAGGTGAGCCCCTCTCCACACAGCCTGGGAGCCTGAAGCTGGTGTCCCCAGGAGGGACCGTGGTGTACATGGAGAAGGTACAGCTGGTGGACAAGGGGACGTACATCTGTGAGTGCAGGAATGCCGTGGGCAGCAGCAGCAAGGAGCATCATCTGGAGGTGCATGGTGAGCCAGGGCACCCAGAGACACAGAGGGCTCATGAGGGTGGCTGAGGGTGTTGTCACCTCTCTCAGTGCAAGGTCCAGCTGGACCCAAAAGCCATTGCCTTGTGCATTTTGGAAGGGATGCTCCTACCCGGGCTGGGTTTGCCTCTCCACTTGTACATGGCCAAGGGACTTGATACAGCATCACCTCCACCCCGTGTCCCTCTGCCCACAGCACTGCCAAAGGTCCAGAGCAGCAGCAATGCCCCAAAGAAGGTTTCTGTCATTGAGGGTGGCCAGACGGTTCTGGAGTGCAAGGCCATGGGGATGCCACCACTCTCGGTGATGTGGGTGAAGGACGGGCAGCCTGTGGCTGGTGGGGACAGGCTCCTGCTCATGGAACAAGGGAGGAAGCTGCACATCCCCAGGGCAGAGGTGGCCCACACAGGACGCTACACTTGTCTGGTGGCCAATGCAGAGGGGCAGGAGCAGAGGGACTTTGATGTTGTGGTGCATGGTAAGGATGTGGGGTGGGGCTGCTGCCTGGGGGGTTTGCATGCAGGCAAGATCAGGAGGGTGGTGATGTCCCACATGGAGCAACCTGATGTGGAGTAGATCTTGGACAACCAAGAACATAGAAGGTCTTGGCTCAGCAGGGTTATGCTCCAGGATTAGCTGTAGAACTGGGTCCATTAGGCAACACAGCAGATCATCTCACACTTGTCCTGCCCAAGGACTGGGGGGGAACCTCATGAGCTGAACTTGAGCTATAAAAGGCCTGAGGAGGCTCAGGCTGTGTGGCCAGCTTGGTGTCACACCTGTAAGCCTGGGCTCAGATGTGCAGGGAAGTGGCACCTACTTGCTGTGGGTCAACTGTCCCATAACACCTTCAAAGTTGACAACCCCAGGTGATACTAATGGTCCTTCTGGGTCTGTGTCCTCAAACTCTACAAAGCAGGAAAGTGGGGAAAAAGCCAGGTTCACCCCATTTTACCCTTTTTCTTTGCTCCTTTGATGTCTTGTGTGCTTTGCAAATGGATGTCCATCCTTTCTGCATCCCCAGTTCCTCCTGAGTTCGTTCAAGGATCAGGGCAGACAACCAATGTCACCATCTTGCTGCAAGAATCCCTGACACTGACCTGTGAGGCCACTGGTGTTCCCCAGCCCACAATCACCTGGTTCTGGGATGGCTCTCCTGTCACCCCCAGCGAGCACATGCACGTGCTTTCAGGTCGGGGATCTGGATGCTGTGAGAGATAAGTGCTTTGGGAACACATTTTGCCCTGACACTGAGAAGTTTAAACTCATGGTGGAGCTCCAGCCCCACGGGAGCACTGCTGGTGCCTGGATCAGGGCCCTGAGACATCTTTGCTTTGTGCTTCCAGGAGGCTGGCTGCTGAGGCTCACCCATGCACGACCACAGGATGGTGGCCACTACTCCTGCCTGGCCAGTAACATAGCTGGGGAGGCCAGGAAGAATTTCTACGTGGAGGTCCTAGGTAAGGAGGAGTCCTCTGTCTGCTGCAGGATTCCTGGGGGGATTTCAGAGCTCCACCCTTGCATGAGTTAAGACTGGACATGCTGGGAGCTGCAGTGCTTGAGCCCTTTGTGCCTTAGGATGTGAGCTCAGAGGCTCAGTGAGGCTGGCCAGCTGCTGAGGTCCCTGGTGGCTTGTGTTCCTAGTTCCTCCCCACATCGAGAACGCAGGTGAGGAAGAGACCACCAGAGTGCCCGAGGGTCACCCTGTCACCTGGTCCTGCCTGGCTGCAGGTGAGCATCAAGTGGGGAGGAGAGGTGGGACATGGGGCTCAGGAACTGACCTCAGTCTTCATTTGGGGTGCAGAACAAACCTGACTCCAACTGAAGATGCAAGAAATCATCTGAAGAGTTTTTTTTGGGACAGTTCCTGGCTTTGCAGTTGGGCTGTCCAGGAAGCACTAGGGTGGGGACACCCGTGTGAGGAGCTTGTTCCACAGTGTAAGCTCCAATGTTTCCCAGACGGAGCTAAAATTCCTCTAATCTGGTTTCTCCTCTAGTGATGGGAATAATTAATCACCTCCCACTCAGGACAGTTCTCTTTTGTCTTGCTGGCTCATCCATCTGCCTCTAAAAAGCGGATCCAGATCATGATAATTTTGATTTGGGCTGATGCCCCGGCTTTCCAGAAAAGCTCTGGTGCAGTGACCCCGGTCAGGCTGTGCTCACACATGGAAAAACTTTACATGAAGGCCAAAACCTGCTTTCCACCCCACACAGGCAACCCACAACCAAAGATCACCTGGCTGAAAGACAACCACCCTCTTCCCAGTGGAGACACCTTCTCCATCTCCCCGGATGGCTCTGTGCTCCACATCCCCCGAGCCTCCCTATCTCATGCTGGCCGCTACTCCTGCATGGCCTCCAGCTCTGTGGCAAACCAAACCAAGCACTACCTGCTGGATGTTTTGGGTATGTTTGGATGGAGGCAAAATGTTAGCTGTGAACAGGTTTTTAGAGGATTTTAATGGCCTTCCCCAAGTAGGTGGTGAGGATCCCTGAGTCCTGCAGCCAGCAGCATGGCATGAGGTCCTGGACCTCTCCCAAAGCCCTTGTGAGACCTCTTGGAGGAAGATCAAGTGTCCATCTAGTGTAGGATCCATCTCTGATGGTGGCTTGTGGGAAGGAGTAGTGTGCTTTTTGTGTTCCCTGTGTTTCTGGAAGACAGAAGCTGCCACGTGCTGTGACCAAGTCCAGCTCTGTGAATTTGGATCAATGTCTCTGGTTTGGGGATGAAGCACTGGGAAGCCCAACTGGGTGCTAATGCTGATGTGTCACACAAACATGTCTCTGCAGCCACTCCTACCTTTGCTCGAGATGCCCATGATGCTGCTGCTGCAGAAGAAGTCACAGTGATCATCAACAACCCCATCTCCCTGGTCTGCGAGGCTCTGCCATACCCATCTCCCAACATCACCTGGCTCAAGGATGACGTTCCTCTCAAAGCATCTAGAAATGTCCTCCTGCTCCCTGGTACTGTGCTGGTGTCCACTGGCTCTGCATGACTGTGGTAGCCTCTTACTGTGTGTCTGGAGGTGTGGGAGCAGGGCTTTTTCTTGGTCTGGGTGTGGTCCAGGGCAGTGGGATGGCGAGTCATCATCCTGCAGGACCCAAGGGGTTGAGACCACTAGGTAGATGCTGCTCTTCCATGTGCTGCATCCTCTGGTAATAGCTAGAGCCTCCTCAGTGCTCGTTGTTATAAGCCTGGGAACTGGCATTAGGTCCCTTTGAGCCAGGCTTGTGGGTAATCAGCAGGTCCCTTGAGATGCTTTAAGGTGCTGCATGGGGGTGGAGAGCTGTGGCTGGGAGCAGTGACCCTCTCAGGAGACCCCCTTTGCCCAGGTGGTCACGGGCTGCAGATCCTGAATGCCCAGGAAGAGGATGCAGGCACGTACAGCTGCATTGTGGCCAACGAGGCTGGAGAGGCTGTGAAGAACTACGATGTGAAGGTCCTGGGTATGGGAGCCCTCCCTTTCCCTGGTCCCAGTACGGACGCCCAAAGGATACCACTTGCCCAGGGTCCATCTTTGGGTGTCAGCCCTGTCACTGATTAGGGCAGAGTGAGGGCACTGGGGGCTCTTCTCTCATCCCAGCTCTGTTGTGTTTCCCCACTAGTTCCTCCTTGGATTGCCAGAGATGACCCTTCGGGGGAATTTGCTGTGAAAGAGGTAAAAACCAAGGTCAACAGCACAGTGATGCTGGAGTGTGAGACCTGGGCTGTGCCCGAGCCGACCATCCGGTGGTACAAGGACAATCAGGTGAGGTCCTAACTGTGACCAGGGAGGAGCTGCTGGGTTTGGGGACTGTCCCAGGTGAATGGAGTGGGAAAATACCCTTTATATGGCTGGCTGAGCTCTGTCCTGCTCCTGGGTGTGTAATCCTCCTCCTGCCCTGGGGCTGGGGTTTCCATGCAGCTCCTGGAAAGCACTGGACACCTCCAGATCCTCAGTGAGGGGCAGGTCCTTCAGATCAAACCAGCCAGTGTCTCAGATTCGGGGCACTACACCTGTGTGGCTACCAATGCTGTAGGTGAAGATGGCAAGGACTTCATTGTGCATGTCCAAGGTGAGACCTCGGTGGAGACCCTCCATCCAGAGTAGTGGGTGTTTCAGCAAGAGGAGGGGTCCTTGGTGGGGTTCCATGTAGGAGCAGAGCAGAATGGGCAGGAAAAAAGTTTATGCCTGCTCGAAAACAGCATCCCCTTGGCCCCAGTCAGGCTTGGGCAGATGTTGTAGTTGCACTTGGGGATGTGAGTCCTTGTTCTACACAGCTGACCAAAGCCTGTCCCTGCAGTGCCCCCGCTCTTCCAGCAGCAAACAAACCCCAGAGAAGCTCTTGAGATCTTCTACCGGGAGGAAGACCAGGATGGGGAGGTGACAGAGCACCGGCAGGCTGTCCTCGACCAGCCCACCGCACTCTACTGCGACACCAGTGCCATCCCACCCCCCCAGCTCACCTGGTACAAGGATGGGGAGCCCCTTTCCCCCGGCCCGGGGGTGCTGATGCTGTTAGGTAATGTGGCACCTGTGGGGTCACGGGGCTGCACTAGGGGTCTGTGCATGGAGAGGCTGGAGGGGACAGCCCAGGGATGTGTCCCTGCCCTGTGCTGCAGGGGGCCGGGTGCTGCAGCTGCCGGTGGTGCGGGAGGGGGATGCGGGCAGATACACCTGCGAGGCGGCCAACGCTGCGGGACGGGACCGCCTGCACTATGAGCTGGAGGTGCTGAGTGAGTACAGGGCTGGGGGGATGCTGGATGGAGGCACGTGGCAGCCACATCACCCTAACCCTGCTTCCAGCTGCCCCGGCCATCCATGGTGGCACAGAGGACCTGCCTGAGGAGGTGACAGCCACCATCAATGACACCATCCGCTTCAAGTGTGAAGCTACTGGGCACCCAGAGCCCGTGGTGTCCTGGTTCCAGAATGATGACCCCATAGAGGTTGGCCCACGGCACCAGCTCCTGGAAGGTGGCATGGTCCTTCAGGTTGGTGTCACCCTGGGCAGGTGGCTGTTCCAGGGAGAGACATGGGAGGGGATGGGGTGCTTGTTCCTCCCAAAGGAGGCTGTCCTGGTCTTACCAGGGGCTTGGTCCCCATGGGAGCCTCAGCAGCCCCCTGGCTCTGGGCAGCCCTCAGTGTGGCTCTGCTGCCCTTTGCAGGTGGCTGCAGTGGAGGCGGGTGATGCTGGCAGATACACGTGCGTGGCTGAGAACCCGGCCGGGTCAGCTGAGAAGCACTTTGCCCTTGCTGTGCAGGGTAAGGCATCTCCCCTTCTGCAGGTCACTGATTTACCCCCCTTCTCCACCTCCTTCACCAGCTGGAGTCTCCCATGGCTCTGGAACTGCACGGCTGCCTCTGTCCCCTTGTGCTTGTCACGCTCCCCCTGAGTAAGGAGGTTGAGGTGCCACGTGCTCCAAGCAGGCGAGATGCTCAGTCTGGGGAGAGCTCAGCCTCCCTGGTGATGTTTTCCCTTTGGCACTGTTTTTTGGGATGCACTGGAGCAGAAGCTCCCCATATTGTGGACACAAACCCCGAAAGCATCAATGGTGTGGTCAATGGCAGCGTCTCGCTGGTCTGCGACATCCGATCCCACCCGGCTGCAGAGATCTCCTGGTACAAGGATGGCCACGTCCTGCAGCTCAGTGAGGAGGTGATCATCACCCCAGGTACATTGGGATGAGTAAGGCTGATAGCCTGTGCCCTGGGGCTTGGCACAGCCTTGGGCTCTAACTTCACTAAATCCCTCTTTCTGGGTGCTGCCTGTGGGACTCAAGCTCAGACTTCTGGCCATTCCACACACTAACAATGTGCTGCCAAGTTATCTCCTCTGGGCTCCAAAGGCTGCATCCTGAAAACTCTGTGCTGCCATCCCCCAGGAGCTCAGCACTCTTTCTTGTGCACAGCGAGGCCTCAGACCTCAGAGAGAGACCGATAGCCAGACTCCTCTTGCATGGAGTTTGACTGGCTGCTGGGGGCCCAGTCAGCTTGCTGGCTTGGTGGCCCTGACCAGCTTGGGCTCCAGCCTGCCCTGACTCCCTGCTTTCCCCTTCTTCCAGGCTCACGAGTGCTGCAGCTCCATCACCTGCAGCTTTCCAGCTCAGGCATATACACGTGTGTGGCACTGAACGTGGCTGGCCAGGATGAGAAGCGCTTCATCCTCAATGTCCAGGGTGAGTGTGAGGGCTTAGCTGGGAGCTCTGCCTCCCTGAGCACACACCAAGGAACCAACAGTGAACCCTGGTGTGTGTTCCTGCTCATATCCCCATCTCTGCTCCTCCTTCTCAGAGCCCCCAGGCATCCAGGACTTGCAGCAGGAGACCCTCGAAGCTGACATGGGGACCCTTCTTGTCCTGACCTGCCAAGTCACCGGCGTGGCAGTGCCCACTGTCACTTGGCTGAAGGATGGGAGCCTGCTGGGTATGTGCAGAGGGGGACCCTGTGCTGGGCTGCCATCCCCAGGCTCTCTGCTGTTCCCCTGAAACAGTCCTGCCTCTGTTTCCCGATTCCAATCCTGCTGCAAGAGAAACCCTCAGGAGCTCACAGGGAGGGGGCAGAGCAGGAAGGAGCTCGGTGTTTTTCCTTAGGGTTTTTGAGACCTCAGATTCATTCCTGAGTTTTGAAAGCAATGGGATGTGGGTGTGAAACTTGATGGAGGGATGTGGTGGTGAGCTCTCTGGGTACCAACCCTTGTGGTACCTGCTGGGACAGGGGTTTGCCCCCAAACCAATGGCTCTTTTCTCCTGTAGAGCTCCAGCAGTGCACGCTGCAAAGACCCTGCTCTGCTTTAACAGTGTTCCCAAATCTGGCTCCTGGGGCTGGGAAGGGGGACCACAACAATGACCCTGGTGAGGTCTTGGTGGAGGAGTGCTGCTGAGCCCCCTTTGCCCTGTCTCCTTGCAGAGAGCAGCCCAGAGCAGGGTCTGGTGTTGGGGGGTGCTCAGCTCCAGCTCAACCCCCTCCAGCCCTTCCACCAGGGCCGATACACCTGCCTGGCACGGGGTCTGGGGCCTGAGACACGCAAAGACTTCATGGTGCTGGTGCGAGGTAGGGCTTCCTCGAGGCAGCTGAGTCCCTGTGGGCTCTCCTTTGGAGGGGAGCCTTCCTCCCCCTGCTCCCCCTCAGCATTCCTCTCTTCTCGGTGCAGTGGCCCCCCAGATCACCAGTGTGGGGGTCCCCAGTGAGCACAGCATGCTGGAGGGCAGTGGGGTGCGGCTGGAGTGCCAGGCACAGGGGCAGCCCCCACCCCAGATCTCCTGGCTGAAGGATGGGCAACCCCTGGAGCTGCAGCCCCCCTCGCACGCCCGGTGAGTTTGGGTGGGGGGACCACCCCAGGGGCTGACCATGGCACAGCCCTGTTTGTGCCACAGTTCCTCCATGTGCAAAATTTACCATCCAAGGCAGGTTGAACTCTGCTGCTTCTTCCCATTGCTTGGTCTGGGACATGCTTATGCCAGCTCTTTGCTGAGGGGACATCATCCTGGGTTAAGCCCTGCTGTCCAGGATGGTCACTGTCACCCTGGCAGGGTCCCAGTTGATCCCCTGGCCTTGCAGCATGCCTCAAAACCCACAGCCTGGGCTGCAACCAAGCACAGAGCACCTCTGCCCCACGGGCACATTAGGGATGGGCACACGGGTCACTGCCCTGTCCTTCCCACACAGGATGTCCCCAGATGGCAGCTCCCTGCTCCTCGAGAGGCTCCAAGCTGCTGACTCGGGGGCGTACACGTGCCTGGCCCGAAACAGCGTGGGCGAAGACACACGGCTGTACACGCTGAGTGTGCTGGGTGAGCAGGGCTGGGACCTGTGGGATGGTGCCAGGGCCACCCACCTGTGACAGCCCCATCAGCCCCTCTGTCATCCCACCCAGTCCCTCCTGCCATCGAGAGAGGTGCTGGTGACTCGGAGGTGGTCCGTGGAGTGCTGTCCACAGTGGTGACATTGGAGTGCTGGGCACGGGGGTCTCCTCCACTGCACGTGAGCTGGCTGAAGGACGGGCTGCCCCTCCGCCTGTCCCCCCGTGTCACCCTGCTCTCAGCTGGGCACGTCCTCCGGTGAGAAGTGACCCTGGCGCGATGCTCGGCCACGGGCTCTGGGGCTGGTACCCAGGTTTGCAGGGAGAGGGATGGCCACAGCTGCACCCCGAGGTGGCTGAGTGTCAGCATGATGACCTTGGGGAGCAGCGGGTCACCCGGAGCTGATGTCCCCTCCCCATCCCTGTGCCCTACTCCATGGGCTAGGATCTTCCAGGCACAAGTCTCCGACGCTGGGCTCTACACCTGTGTTGTCTCCAGCCAGGCAGGGGTGGCCGATCGCAGCTTCGTCCTGCAGATACAGGGTATGAGACAGATGGGGTTTGGGGACAGCGGAATGGGGAGCACCCAGACACTGATTTTTCTGGCAGAGCACATGTTGTGCATTGCACCCTGTTCCCAAACAGAGTCCTGAGCCATCCCTTGGCTGCTGGGGTAGGCTTGGTGGGCATAGAGCAAGGCAGGACCAGCCTGGAAGCAGTCCCAGAGCATCCTGCATGGAGGCTGAACTGTGTTGGAGGGCTCACTGGACACCAGGGAACTGCCAAACCCACCTCCAGTACCTGGGGATCTAACTTGACTCTCACAGTCCCTCTAAAGGGAACCTTTCCCTCCACAGTGCCCCCAGTCCTGGAGAGTCCTGAGAGCGGTGAGGAGCAGATGGTGGCTGAGGGCTCTGATGTCACTTTCACCTGCAAAGCCACCGGGTCCCCAACACCAGTGGTGACCTGGCTGAAGGATGGAGAGCCCCTGGGGAGACAGAGTGACAAGGTGCCCAGTGGCCCACAGCTGAGCCTGGTGGCCGTGGGGCAGGCTGATGCAGGAGTGTACTCCTGCCTGGTGGTGAACGAGGTGGGGGAGGCCAGCAAAGCCTTCCATCTCCTGGTGATGGGTGCGTGTCATTCCCCTGGGATTTGAGAAGGGCAACTTAGACAATTTTTTGGGACCAATGAGGGGATGAGCTCTCCTGCCTTGCCATGTGCCCTGCAGAGTCACCCCGTGTTGAGGCTGCATCCCATCCCACTGAGATGTCCATCACTGTGGGCACCCCGCTGGAGCTGAAATGTGTGGTGACGGGTGTCCCCATGCCCACTGTCACCTGGGAGAAGGATGGACGGCTGCTGGCAGGGCCCTGGCTCATGTCAGGGAATGAGAGCACCCTCCATGTTGAGAGGACTGAGGTAGGAGCTCCTCTTTCTTCTCCCCACCTGCATTTTCTTTTTGTGCCTCAGTTTTTCCATCTCCTGGCTCTGTAGGTGGCTGATGCTGGCCTGTACACCTGCCTGGCCAGTAGCCCTGCTGGGGAGGACAGCAGGAGCTTCCATGTCAGCATCCAAGGTAGGGTGGCCCCAGCAGTGCAGTGAGGAGGGTGCCATCAGAGGGTGCTGTGGGATGGTACAAGCTTTGGGGTGCGAGAGGGCTGGAGCATCCCTGCATCCCTCCTTGGGATTGGTGGGAGCTGTAAACCTCCAAAGAAGGGTCTGGAGCACAAAGTTATGGTCCTGCAGAGTGGGGGGCTATGCATGACTTACAGGGACAGGTATGGTGGTGTCCAACACACGTTGCACACCTTGACTCACCTGGCACATGTCCCACAGCACCACTCAGCAGTGTGAGTGTTGGAGAGATCCCTGTCATCACGGCTGTGGCAGGGGGACAGCTCATCCTGGAGTGCCCAGAGGATGCTGAGCCACCCTCTCACATCGAGTGGCACCAGGAGGGTTCCCCTCTGCAGGTACTTGTGACAGGACCAGGGGTGGTGCACGGGCAGGGACTGGGATGCACTTTGACCAGCCCCATCAGGCTGGCAGAGGGGTAATGCAGGGAGAGCTGCTGATGGGAGCTCCTGGGGGTTTAGGAGGATTCCCACAGGCAGGTCCTGGCCGAGGGGCGCTTCCTGCAGATCCGGGCTGTGCAGGCAGTGGACGGTGGGGAGTACAGCTGCAGGGCCACCAGCACCCTGGGGGACACCAGCCTGCACCTCCGGGTACAGGTCCAAGGTGAGTGCTGCCCTGCCACGGGGCTTGGCTGGCCCCGAGTGCCAGTCCCTTCTTTGTCGGATCAAGGATGAGGGATATTATGGGGTGTCTCATGATTGGATGTTGTGATGGTGGCGCTGTGGACTATGCCCAGCCTTCAATACTGCTCTGGGCTGGCATCCTGTATCCCTGAGCCCTTGTCCCCCACTTTGTGGTGCTGCTGCAGTGGCCCCGGAGATCCAGCCAGGCCCTGAGGAGGCAAGGGCGCTGCTGAACAGCTCGGCTGTGCTGCTGTGCCAGGCAGAGGGGTGGCCTGTGCCCCAGGTGACGTGGCGGAAGGATGGCCAGCTCCTGCCCCTTCCTCAGAGCGACAGGTATGAGGCTCTGCAGGTTGGTGACGCCAAGAGCTGGCGCTCAGTTAGTGCCACTCTCCACATCAATGGGTAATTTGCTGTGCCTGGAGCAGAGGCAGCACTGTCATGCTGTGAAGAGCTGTGCTCTGTCCCCACACCAGCTCAGTGGGCATGAGCTGCTTATGACTTCAATGGCACTTGTCACCTTCCCAGCTGCTGGTCACTGTGTGATGCAGCCTGGCCATGCAGAGCCCCCCAGGGCTCCCTTGCTCTCCCTCCCCAGGCTGCAGCTCCTGCCAGGAGGCTCCCTGCAAATCAACCCCATCCAGGCCCAGGATTCAGGTTATTACCTCTGCATGGCATCCAGCCCTGCCGGCTCTGACCGGCGAGGCCTGAACCTCCATGTCCTGGGTAAGCACGAAAGCCAGATGGATCCCTCCTGGGCTCCCCCCTCTGCAACCCACTGCTGCTGGGCTGCTCTCATCAATGCAATGATGTGCTGCTGTCCTCTGCTCATCACCACTGTGCCCTCCCACAGTCCCTCCTGCCATTGCCTCAGGGCCCTCCAACCTCACCCTGCTGGCTCAGCAGCCAGCCACGCTGGGCTGTGACACCTGGGGGTCCCCTGAGCCCCACATCAGGTGGGAGAAGGATGGTCGCCCCCTGAACCCACACCTCCCACCTGGCGCCTACAGGTACCCTCAGCACTGGGCACCTCGCCCACCAAAAGGTGGGGTTTACCCCCTCCCACTGCTCCCCATAGGATGGGGGTGACTGGTGTTTGCTCTGCCTGCACAGTCTGCAGTCCTCGGGGTCTCTGCTCATCACCAGCCCTGGTCCCCGGGATGAGGGGCAGTTCGAGTGCATCGCCACCAATGCTGCTGGAGAGGCACGCAAGGTCTTCCTTGTGTCTGTCCATGGTGAGCTCCTGGAGGCTGGGGGTCTCGCTGAGAGTGGCTTTCCCAGGACCTGTCACCACCTTGGGTGTGCTGTTGGCGTGCTCCAGCCTGCCGTGGGGTTGGGTACCCTGTTGAGGACTGGGCACAGGGGTGGTAAAGAGGGACGTAGAAATATCTGTGTCCACGTGCACAGGGACAGAATCCCCCTCAGCATTTTCAGTGCAGCCCTGCTCACTTTCCTCCCTCCCCTCTCCAGTGCCCCCCACCATCGCTGATGACCTCACGGATGTGGTTGTCACCCGGCTGTCCCCTGTGGTCCTCACCTGCTATGCCTCTGGTGTGCCCCCACCCACCGTGTCGTGGAGCAAGGAGGGGGCTCAGCTGGGCATCAGAGGAGGGGGCTACCGCGTCCTACCCAGAGGTACAGGCACAGGGCAGTACAGCCTGGTGGGGTGTAGGGTTCCTGCCAGCCCTGCCTCTGCCCTCCCCTCTGCCTGCTGTCTTCCAGGAGCCCTGGAGATCAGGCAGGCACTGCCTGCACACACCGGCCGCTACACCTGCACTGCTCGGAGTGCTGCTGGCACAGCCCGAAAGCACCTCTGGCTCACGGTGCATGGTATGCACAGCTCCCAGGGGTCCTGTTTCTAGGGGTCCTGCACCCTCTTCCCAGGGTAGCCCTGGTGGGCAGCGTTTCCCTGCTATTTGCAGAGCCCCCTGCCTTGAAGCCCCTGCCCAGCATGATGATGGTGATGGTCAACACCAGCACGGTGCTGTCCTGTGAGGCCACAGGAGTCCCCCAGCCGGAGGTCACCTGGCAGAAGGATGGTGTTGGCATTACTGGAGGTGAGCAGGAGCCCTCTGGAGGTTGGCAGAGCCCATGCTGCCTGCCAGCCTTTGCTTGGCAGAAGATTTGGGTGTCAGGGGTTTGTAGGCATTCTAGCAGGCTGTGGGGTGTCACTGTGCATGGGTCCTTCTGGCTCTTCTGCTGCCCAGGGTGAGTGTGGTGGCCACTGGAGTTGTTCCACGGAGACTCCCTGGGAAGAGGCACTTCTGTGGGGGCAGCAGTCCCTGCACATCATTCATCCATACCCCTGCATAGCTGCACTGCCCTTCATTCCTGCCCATTCCCACAGGCTCTGGGCTGAAAGTGCTCCCCAATGGGCGGCTACGTCTCCTCCGAGCAGCCCCAGAAGATGCAGGCACCTACCTGTGCGTGGCTCGCAACCCCTCGGGCACCGCTGCAGGGAGGACCAGACTGATAGTGCAAGGTACAGCACTCATCCCCTCTGCTCCTCCCCATCCCCTCACAGTGAAATGTGGCCATCAAGGTGTGAGCAAGTCCCTGCCTTTCTGCCCCATCCAGTGCCCCCCGTCATCGCAGCCGGCCCGCTGGAGCTGGTTGTCCTGGAGGGGCTGGAGGTGCTGCTGCCCTGTGCTGCCCGTGGTGTCCCCGAGCCCCGCGTGTCCTGGAGCCGGGAGGGAGCCCTGGTGCGGGGTGCTGGAGGGAAGGCCACCATCCTGCCCTCCGGGGAGCTGCTGCTCAGGGATGTCCAGGTGAGCACTGCCCCCTCCTGCCACCGAGCCAGCTGTAAAGTCGGAGAGCTGAGGAACAAGCATCTTTTGCTGCTGAAAAGCAAGCCCAGGACATGTCCTTGGCTCCTTGTGAATATATTTAGTAGAGGCAAAGCACCGTGCAGTCTCTTGACACAGGCTGGAGGTTGGGGCAGTGTGGGTTTGCTAATGTAGGCTGGAAAAAGTGGCTGTGGCTTTTTAGGTGCATAACAACCAGCAGAGCTGTAGCTCAGTGAGCCGGGGCTGTGGCTGGAACCCAGACTTAAGCTGACCTCTCTCATCCTCTTCTTTCCTTATGCAGGAAGGGGATGCTGGGAGCTATTCCTGCATTGCAGTGAACTCGGCTGGGAGGGCAGTCCAACAGCTCTCTCTCTTCATCCACACCCTGCCCACCTTCACCCGCTTGCCCACAGACGTCACCCTGAAGCAGGGCGAGAGGCTGGAGCTGGCGTGTGCCGCTGTGGGCAGCCCCCAGCCCCGCATCTCCTGGATGGCCAATGGGCAGCTCATCACTGGTACCCGAGCAGAGGGTGCTGAGCTTGGGGGAGGATGTGGTCCTGGTGCCATCCTAGTCCTTGTTCCACCTTTTGGGGTTCCTGGGGTGCCAGCATGTCTGGCTGTGTGGGGTTGTAACCGGCTGGTCCCCAACTATGGTTTCTGGGGGTTTGCACCCTGCAGATGGTGTGTCGGGGCAGAGTGGCAGGAGCACCCTGCGGCGGGAGGCAGCCACCCATGCTGACAGCGGGACCTACGTCTGCCACGCTGAGAACAGCGCCGGTGCCACCAGGGCCACCGCCTTTGTCTCTGTCAGAGGTAGGTGCTGGCAGGGAAACCGGGGTGCCCAGCCAGCCCCCCGTCCTCTGCCACCCCTCTCCCTTTCCCAGAGGCACCCATCATACAGGGGGACCCCAGCACCTACCAAGTGGAGCACCCTGGAGGTGATGCCCTCCTCGACTGCAACGCTCAGGGTCACCCTGAGCCCCTCATCCGCTGGAGCAAGGATGGGGTGCCAGTGGTGGCTGGTGGGCGCCTGCGCCAGCTCCAGAACGGCTCCCTGGCCATCCATGCCGTGGCGGTGAGTGGGGCCTGCAGGGTGCTGGTTTATTTTAAGGGAGCTTTAGTGGCGAAGCAAAATGCTGTGCTAATACTGTTGGTCTTGCTAGAGCACTGATGCAGGGCACTACCGGTGTGTGGCGGAGAACGGTGCGGGCGCAGCAGCAAAACTTGTCACCCTGGTCCTGCAGAGTGAGTGCTACCCACCTCTGCACCCTCTTTTTAAGGGGCTGCAAACCACGTCACCCCTCAGCCCCCCAACCACCCCTGGTCCCTGGTGAATGGTCCCAGAACTGCTGGAATGCTGCAGCACTGCCTGCATCCCTTTCCCTGCCCAGGTGCCCCTGTGGTGGCAGTGACACCAGCAGTGGTGACAGCACATGCTGGGCAGCGGGTGCTGCTGCACTGTGTCGTGTCAGGGGAGCCCACCCCCTCTGTGGAGTGGCAGCGGGATGGGGAACCACTGCCTGAGGGTCCCCATGCCCATGTCCTGCCCAATGCCACCCTGCTCCTGCCTGCTGTTGCCCGCCGTGACGCCGGCAGCTACTCCTGCCTCGCCCGCAATGCCCTGGGCTCTGCCATCGCCCACGGCTCCCTGGATGTCCAAGGTGGGTGTCTGCCCCGAGGCTTGGGAGGCTTCTGGCTGTCTTGGGGGGCTGGGGTTGCCTCCAGCACTGTTACACCCTGGGGTAAGACCTCCAGTGTGGTGGTTTGGAGAGATACTGCCTTTCCTTGCTTGCTCTAAACCCCATGATTTGTGCTCTGGTTTGCCCTCTTCTCTCTTCCACTGCTCAGCTGAAGGTCTGAACCCAAACAGACCCTCACCCGAGCAGCTGCTGCATGCCAGCCCACACTTGCTTCTCCTCAGCCTTCCTGCATTTGCTTCCCATGATTAAATTCCAATCTCCCGGGGGCTCTCTAAACCCACAAGCACATCCTCTCCTGCTGCCAGGCTGGCTGGAGGAAACTCCAGGTGCCCTCTGTGCCCCTGCATGGCTGCTGGCATTTTGCTGCCAGGCATGCTGGAGAAGCAAATAAAAGCTTGGGGCTACTGCCAAGACTGTGATGTTGATACAGAGCAGGGTCTGGGGATGTCAGTGCATGTTGGTGTGATGAGGCACAGGGCCGTACTTACAGCATCCCTTGTCAACGTAGTACCTGCTGCCCTGAGCCATGAAGTCTCTGGGGACTGTTCTTGCGGTCATGCAGGGACACTGCCTGCCTTGCTCCAGCTTTCACCTCCAGAAAACAACATTTTCTTGACACCCAAATTAGTGAGAGGGCAGTCAGGAAAGCACCTTGCTCTCTTACGGGAGCACAGCCCCAGTGCTGCTGTCTGACCCCATCCCTTTTGCCCTAGGGGAGCTGCACCAGGTACGGGGCAGGCTGGTTGGAGTCATCAATGCCCACGAGCTTGGTGTCTCCCCCCTCGCTGCCAGCACGCTGGATGACCCACGATCTGGCACCACCACCATCCGGAGCAGCATTGGGAGCATCCCACCTTCTGTAGGTGGGTGATCACCCCTGCCCTTCGCCCTTGGGAGGGTTCTGACCTGTGCCAGGTGTAGAAACTGGGGGAAAGATTTTTATTTCCTTTTTTCTCTCAAAAGCTGTATGTATATCTGTGCCCTGTGGGTGAGGCGGGGGGAATAGGGCAGGCTGGATGCCCCCTTAAGAGGGTGCTGGGTCCGTGGTAACACCATTTCTGCCTCATCTCCAGGACCAGTGATGCGGGTGCTGGTCACCATCATTGCCCCCATTTACTGGTCCTTGGCACACACTGGTGGGGCAACCCGAAGAGGGTTCCTGCTCACCCAGGACACCTTCCAGTATGAATCACAGCTGGAGTTTGCCACAGGTTAGGGATTTCAGCAGCCCCAGGCATGAGGAGCCTGGTCAGCTCCTGGGGGAGCTCAGAATCCATCTCCCCAAGCACCATCTCTGGGCTGAGCTTTGCAGCTGGAGATGGAGCTTGGGGAGTGTTTGGGGGTGCCATGGGCTGCTGCTCACCACTCCCCCCTGGCAGGGGAGCTCCTGCGGGTCACCCACCTCGCCCGGGGCGTGGATGCCACTGGTGCTCTGCAGCTGGACAGTGTGATCAGTGGCTCTGTGCCAGAGAGCATCGGCGAGGCCACGGTGCTGCTGCAGGTGCTGCCACTGCCTATTCTCCCTGCAGTGCCATGGCTCCCATGCTGGGAGCATGGAGGGGATCCATGGCCTGACACCCCTCCTGCCTCTCCCCAGGACTTCAGCGAGCGCTGTGTGCAGACGGGTGTGGGGCAGCTCTCCGGGGGCTCAGTGCAGAACTTCCTGCAGGACGGTCACATCGTCCGTGCCCGCTGCAACCACACCATCGTGTACAACCCTGCTGTGGGCCCACAGCCTCCCCGAGTGCAGCACCTCCGGGCCAGAGCCATCACAGCCTCCTATGACCCAGCCACGGAGCAGCTCCACTTCCAGCTTCGTGCCTCGCTTGATGCAGGTAACAAGGGGAGTCCCAAGGATGGGAATGGAGATGCCAGGATACCTGGGTGTCCGTGAGGGTGAAAAGACTGTGTTCCTTCTCACCCTCTCTGTTCAATTCCCAGGAACTGAAGGAGACCAGTGCCCACTGGGATTTATCCTGGACCCTGGGCAGCTGTACTGCGTTGGTATGGACCCTTCCCAAGGAGGGGCATGAGGACGGCAAAGGCCATCTGATGTCATCTCCCCATCCCCCCAACCCTGTCCTCTCTCTGCTGCCCAGATGTCGATGAATGCACCGAGGGGTCCCACGTCTGCCGCTACAACCAGCTGTGCCAGAACACAGCAGGGACCTACCGCTGCACCTGCCCTCCCGGCTACCGCACGCTGGGTGTTGGCTGGCCATGCTTGGGTACGGGCTGGGCTCTCAGCAGACATGCCCTTGGCCACAGGGCACAGGGCTGTGGCTGCCCCCTTGCCCTGCTCCAGCCTCAGTTTCCCCATCCAGCTGCAGCTCCCCATCTTTCCTCCCCCAGATGTCAACGAGTGCCTGCAGTTTCCCCCACCGTGTGCCTTTGAGTGCCGCAACCTGCGGGGCTCCTACGAGTGCTTGTGCCCTACTGGTAGGACCCTGCTGCCAGGGGGACAGTGTGGCACAGCAGGGATGGATGGAGGGGACACAGTGGGCAGCACATCCCGGGACACCCCCCTGCGCTGGCTGGGGCCAAGCAGCCGCCCACGGGGACGGTCCTTCTACACCCAGCTCGCCCTGCGCCGTGTGGCCAAGGATGTGGGCATGAGTGCCCGGGGCCCCCCCTGCCCCACAGGCTATGTCAAGAGGAATGGCACCTGCACTGGTGAGTGTGTGTCAGGGAAGGGTGTTGCAGATTGTTCAGAGATCGCTTTATCCCCAAAAGGTAACTCCTGTGCTTCTCGCTGCCCTGTCTAGCACTTTGTTTGCACCCTGTGGTCTTAGCTGTGCTGGGAAGGGGAGGACAGAGCCATGCTGCCCCAGGGCAGTGGGCAACAGAGGGGACTGATGCTTCTCCTTCACCTCTCTCACCTCCCAGACCTTGATGAGTGCCAGTCGAAGCAGTGCCAGCATGAGTGCAGGAACAGCCCAGGCAGCTACCACTGCCTCTGCCCCCCTGGCTACCGGCTGCTGTCCAATGGAAAGACCTGCCACGGTCAGTGTGTGGGTGCCAGGGGGATGCCCAGTCCCCATGGTGCCTTGGGTGTCATCATTTCGGGGATGCTACCCTTTCCCCCTCTATGTGAGGGTTGTTTCCCCTGCAAAGCCTGAGTGTTTTTGTCCCACTGCCCCAGTTACTGAGAGCCTGGCCAGGGGTGGGAAGGTGTGGAAGCCAGGGTTTGAACCCCCATCTCAGCCATGGGTGCCCTGGAAAACTCAGACCTGTTCCCTCTCTCCCTGCAGACACAGATGAGTGTGCAGAGGGCACGATTCAGTGTGGCTCGAGCCAGATGTGCTTCAACACCCGTGGAGGGGCCCAGTGTGTGGATGTGCCATGCCCAGCTGGGTACCGGAAAGGCTCCAGCCCAGGGTAAGTTGTGTTGCGGAGCTGGAGGTGCCCATCCTGTGCCCCTCGTGTCACCATGGACCCAGGTGTCCTGTCTGCTCTCTGACACTCACCACATCCCACATTCCCCCATCTCTCCTGCAGGGTGTGTGTGGGTCGCTGTCCCCCATTCTGTGGCCCGGCTGGTCCCCCCACGCTGCAGTACCAGCTGCTCACCCTTCCCCTCGGCATCGCTGCCCGCCGGGACGTGGTGCACCTCACCCCGGGCACTGCCCTCCGCCACCACCCTGTTTTCACACTGCTGGAGCAGGACCCTGGCAGCCCCTTCACCCTCCGCACCGAGCAGGGCCGTGGCATCATCTCCACCCTGCGCCCACTGCGGGACCCCGGCACCCACCACCTCAAGGTGCAGGCGCTGCCCCCGGGTGGGCAGAGGGCACCCAGCATCTTCCTCCTCCTCATTTCCGTCTCTCCCTACCCCTACTGACACAGCCGAGGGGCAGGAGGGGACGCAGGGTTATGTCTCCTCCTGTCCCTCCCCACCTCATGGGTGGGGCACGTGGCTCAGGGACTGCTGAGCTTGTACCTCTCCTTTCCCTCCCAGACACACTCTTGCCCCTCAACTGTGTTTCCTTCACCCAGGGCTGGTTCCTGACTCAGCAGGGTCCCCAGGGGGACAAGATGTCCCACCAGCCTCTTGCAATCAGGTCCCAGATCCCAGAGCAAACACAGCTCTGGATGGCCTTGGCTGCAGTCAGCTCCCAGGTTTAGGGGGTAGGAGGATGACCCAGGTGATGGTGGCCAGTGAGAGCCCCACTGGGGTGTAGGGAGGGATCCCCTGGCCTGGGGAGGGCATGGGGCACCCTGGCATTAATCATGTATTAAACTGAAATAGTTGGTTTTGTGTTTTTTAAAATCCACTTGATTTCTGTGCAGACTTACTGATTTATAAATGTGTTCTGTGGCTAAATATCAACCTGTGCCTGAAGAAAGCAGCTTCCTTCAGCATGTGGGATGGGGGTGCCCCAGCAGGATTCCTGGGGCTTTGGACACCTCCCTGCCTGGCCTTGGACTGTAGAAGGGAAATTGTCTGGATGTGGCAATGCTGGAGGGCTAATGTCCAGCCCCAGAGGGTCCAATCCTGCCCCAGCATCAGGTGCCTTGGTCAGTGGGAGCCTCTTTGCACGTGGTGAAGATGGAGGCTGTTCCCAAAACACTGTTTCAGTCCTAGTTTTCATGGTGTGGGATGGGGACCCTGCACACAGGTGGGGGTGCTGGAGCCTACTCTTGCTGCACCTCTGTGGGACACTGAGATTCCCTCCCAAAGCCCTATCCTTTGGAATGCAGTTTTCCCACCCCTAAGGCCAGGACTGCTGCTGGCCTGGGGCGCCCTAGATGCTGCAAGGGGGAAAGGTGGGTTTGTCCTGTCCTTCCTGCCCACCTAGGCTCCTGCATCTCCTTCTGATGGAGTTTCAAATAAATCCAATAGTAATTCAAGTAAGTTTTGCTGGTCCAGAGCACCAGCTCCCCTCTGCCCCTCATTTTCCACTTCCTTGGGGCAAGGTGGCTCCTTGGGGTCCCGCAGGGGGTTTGACGCCCCTGGGTGCTCTGCTGAGGAGGTCAGGAGTGAGGGGACACGGGTGGCAGCACCCAGAGCAGCCATGCAAGGGCTGGGACTGGGCACTGGCTCCATCCTGGCCGGGGGCAGCTGCCTCCTCCTGTTCTCCTGTCGGGCACCCCGCGGGCAGGCAGAGCACAGGGACTCTGCTGCGGACGGTGCCCACGGGGGGACTGTCCTGCGGCGGCTCCGCCTGCCCACGCCCGGTTATAAAGGAGGAGGGAGGAGGAAGAGGATGCTCCAGGCACCGGACCGGAGCGCCGAGGGCAGCCGGACACTGGGAGTGGGTGAGTGCGGGCGTGGGATGGGGGTCAGGGGACAAACAGGGCCTTTGCCTTGAGGGATATGTCTCCTCACCCCTGTCTGTCGCATTTCCACCCACCCACGGTAGTCCCTCACTTCTGGGTGCTCAGCAGGGCAGTGGGGTGCCAGCCCCTTTCCCGTGCTGTGCAGGCTGCATTCAAGCCCCTGCTAACTCAGTTTGGGATGGGGGCGTTCCAAATGAGTCCCATTTCCCCTGAGGGTTCCCTTTGCCCACCCACAGGGAGGGGAGCTGGGATCTCAGCTGGCACCACCTCATACCCTCACTGCTCTGTTCTGGGGATTTTGGGCGGCAGGATGGGACCTGCACAAGGTGGAGGAGCGATGCTGAGGCAAACCCCAGCACCGATGAGCACATCCCTGCCTGCTTCTGCTGCATCAGCCCCTGGGAAGCCTGTTCTTGCCTCTCCTGCCTGCCCCTGCCCTTCTCCCTGCCCCATCCCAGCCCGCAGGCAGCAGCCTGGTTGTTCTAGCCCAGCTGGCAAAGACAGTTCCTCTCTTTACCAAAGTTTCAAGCTTTTTGTTCTCCTCCCTTTTAATATATTTTTTCCTTGGGTTTAAAACCAAAAGTGGAGTGTTCCTTTGGAGCGGGACAGCCAGAGCCTCTCCGGTAAAATCCAAACCCTGCCCCAACTCACGCGGAAATTGCTACGGAATAATAATAAGGGCTGAGAAAGTCCCGCCGCGTTCCCCTTCGCTGAGCTTTGTTTGCTCTGATTTATTGCCACCTAACGCTGAAACTTCGGGGCTCTCCCTTCCTGGGCAGGCGGGCTTGGCACGAGCCCCGTTTCCAGAGCTGGGAATGCTGGTGGCCCCACACCCTTTCTGGGATGCAGGATGCGTCTCCAGGGCAAGGTGCCCCCCGGGCCCCTCGGGCATTGTGTGGGCAGTGGGACATGTCTGAGCAGGCAGAAATTGGAGGCGTTTTCCTAAACCACTGCTGGGCCACTCGTGGAGCGAGTGTGCCCGGTCTCAGAGGCGCTCAGTCAGGCTGGCAGCCACCGCAGCGATGCTGGTGGCCGCAGTGGCGATATGGCTTTGGGGGCAAAGGGGGGAATTAGTCTCGAAAGGAGCGCAGCGTCATGGTTGGGCCGGGCCCTTTCGGGAACTGCGACTGCTTTCCTGTAAATGCCCCGGCGAGGAAGGGACTGCTGAACCTCCCTGGGCAGAGACCCAGCTCGGCACGGCCGCGGGGCCCCAGGGGCAGGGAAAGGCCGGCTGCACAAGCCTGGGCACTGGGTGCTGCCTGCGTGGCAGCCCGACGGGCACGGGCAGGCTCCGGGAGCCGGATGGAGCTCAAGGGGGCTGCCAGACCCCTTTGCTCCTCAGCAAGAACCTGGCAGGGCAGCAGCAGTGCAGATCCTGCTCCTGGGTGGCTCCGCTCCGTGCCCCCGTGGGATGCTGGCAGCACGCCGTGCTGGGGCACACCCCGGCAGAACCACATCCCTCTGGGAAAAGGCGTGGGGTGGGCCAGCGTGGAGCAGCCCGGCACGGCACCTTTCCTGCCTGCAGGAGCAGGCTTGTGCTGACTTGGCAGCAGCACGAAAGTTGCTCCGGACGGGAATTGGCCGGCTCCGCCGTCCGCCTCCCCCGGCCAAGGGTCAGCTGGCATCGCCTCTTCCTGGGGCCCTGGGATTCACAGCCTGGCCAGGGGACCGCGGGGACAGCCCGGAGCCAATTCCTGCCCGGGACCCCATCCCTCCTCCTGAGCCCTGGGCGCCCTCCACCAACTCCTGTTGTTGTCCGAAGTCCTTGATATCCTTGTCTGGAGGGTGAAGGGCAACGAATCCCCACGTAGGTGTTTTGTGCTGGCAGAGAACATGGGCAGCGTGATTAGGACAAATGCCCCACAAGCACTAATTAGACGCTGGGCTGGGCTCTAGGGGGTGGTGCCAAGCCCCCCAAGCCTTGCAGCCATGGCACGCCCGGCAGTGCCGGCGGGCACTCGGGGCCGAGCTGGTGGGTGGCTCTGTACAGAGGTCTGAGATGTGCCAGGTCGTGCCTGAGCAAGGCATCGGACTGTGCCTCTGCCACGGTCGGGCGCCTGCGCCTGAGTCCCAGCCCCCTGGCACTGTAGGGAGCTTGCAGAGCGTGGGGCAGGCTGTACCAAGGTTGCCAGCGTGGAAAAAAGGTAAGACTGAAGTAGCCCCGATGGCTCTCCTGGCCACTACGGGCTGCACTGGCTGCTGCACAGGAAGGGTGAGCTCCCTGGCCGGAGCTGAAGCCTGGACATGGCCATGGTGCTGTGGCTTTTCCTCCTGCCCCCAGCCCTCCCCTGCTCCCTGCAGCCCCAGGAGGGCTCTTGGTTCAGCTGATCCTCCCTGATTCCGTGGCTGGTGGCTGCAGCAAGGGCTGAGGGCATCATAAACCCCTTTTCTTTTGCTTTGCCAGCACCATGGCTCAGTCTAAGGGCACGGTGGTCCTTGCCTACAGTGGGGGCCTTGACACCTCCTGCATCCTGGTGTGGCTGAAGGAGCAGGGCTATGATGTCGTTGCCTACCTGGTGAGCTCTGCACTGAACCCTGTCCCCAGGGGCTGGGGGTGGAGGGGGTGCTGAGCTGCAGGTCTGAGGACCTGGGGGTGTGATGGGGGTGTGATAGGGGTCCTGGTGTGTGTGTGTGGCCATAGGGATGATCCTGATGTCACTAGTTAACCATGACCCAGCCTGGATGCTAATCTGGTGAGTTGATTGTGTGGCACAGCCTGTCCCTTCCAGCTAATGACCCTCTGCTAATGAAGGCAGCAGATCGGGGCTTGGCAGAGGGAGATGTGGCCCTGAGGTGTGCCATCTTGGGAGGGGGAGCACCCCTCCTGCCCATCCTGGGTGGCCTCAAGCCCAGCCAGCACAGGCTCTGTTGTGCCTTACGTGATGCCCTGTACCAGACTGGGCTTGCACTGGGGTTTGTGGTCTCCTTTCACACTCAGTCTTGGTGTTTTCCCCTTTCCAGGCCAACATCGGGCAGAAGGAAGATTTTGAGGCAGCACGAAAGAAAGCGGTGGCACTGGGGGCCAAGAAGGTAACAGTGTCCCTCCCTCTGGGGACTCCGAGTTCCTTCTGCTCCCCAGTGGGGTCTGGTGGGCTGGGGCCATCGCAGTGGGGAGGGGCAGTGGTTTTGCATCTAACCCTTTTAGCAGCATCTGGGAAAGGGAAGGCAGAGTGACCTTTCACTGCACTGTCCCCATACCCCCAGAGGAGTGGGTTCCCCCCTTAGCCACCTTCCCAGCAGCAAGCTCCCTTCGTGCTGGCAGGTTTACATCGAGGACATCAGCAGGGAGTTTGTGGAGGAGTTCATCTGGCCAGCAGTGCAGGCCAACGCGCTCTACGAGGACCGGTACCTGCTGGGCACGGCGCTGGCACGGCCCTGCATCGCCCGCAAGCTGGTGGAGATCGCCCAGCAGGAGGGAGCCCACTATGTCGCCCACGGGGCCACGGGCAAGGTGAGAGAGAAGGGGGGCACCAGGCAGGGGACCCAGTTGGTTCCTTGGCCAAGCTCTTGGTGCTAGCAGGGGTGCATGGGGGGTTTTGTGGGTGCTCTGCAGGGCTGTGCAAAACTGAGTTGTGTTTCAACACTTCCTTCTCGCTTCTGGGATTTCTCTGCCCGATTTCAGTTCCCTTTCCTTACCGGGAAGGCTGGAGTCAGAGACGAATGCCCTGTTTTCCCCAGCAGCTTCCAAATGATGCTGCAGACTGGGGCTGTCCAGGCCAGGAACCAGCAGGGACTGAGCCAGCACCACCCGGGGTGTTTAGGGCCATCCTGGGATACGTGCGGCTGTCCCGGTCCCTGTCCCTGTGCCCATCTGCCCTGGTCCCATCCCCAAACATCCTGGTCCCTGTCCCCATCCCTGGCTCTACCGATCCACGTCCCTATTCCTGTCCTTATCCCGGTTGTCCCGGTCCCTGTCCCCGTCCCTGCTGTCGCCGCCGGCCGCAGGGAGGACACTTTGCCGCTAGAGGCAGCCAGAGACCGCGGAAAGGAGAGATGCTCGGGGCCAGCCCCGGCTCGGAGAGAGGGAATCCCTCGCGGGGAGCGTGGCGGGGGTGTGTGACCTGAGAGAAGTGGCCGTGGCCACCTCCAGCCACTGCCCACACACTGCCCAGCCTGGGACAGGGACACCTGGGGCAGGTGAGGGCTCAGTGGGTGAACCCAGTACCTGCCGGGGACCCCCTCCTCCCTTCCCACGGAGACCCAAGTGTAGCCCCTGCCCATCTTGGCCTCGGGACAAGGCGAAGTCACCCCCTCAAGGGGTCTCAGTGAGTTTGGGGATCCCCAGCTGTGGCAGAGGACCTGCTAGAAGGGGGATGTTAAATGCAGCCAGGAGACTGTTGAGGGACACTCCAGCACACAGGAGATGGGGCAGAGGAGCAGCTGGTGGGGGGCTTCATGACTGAAATAATTCTCTCTCTTCCTGCAGTGGGATCGCTGCACCCTTTTCCCGTCCATCTCACCCACCCCCAGCAGCCCCCTCTCAAAAACCCCCACTGAACGCTGCTCTGGAACAACACACCCACAATACCATGATGTCCCCTCTGCTCCTGGGTGCCACCAGCCATCCCCACGGGCTGGGACACCTTTGGTGGCTCCAGCTCCCCAAGCCATTAAGCTGTGGGCACGGGCAGGGACCGACCACGGGTAACTCGACCCGGCTGCGGTGTCTTAAATGGGACCATCTGGGGTGTCCCCACTGCCGGAGCAGATGGACGTGTTTTGGGCCTGTAAGGGAAAGGAGTACTTTGGTGGATGTACTTGCCTGAGTGTAATAGTCCTTAGGGAATTCCCAGCCTGGTTGTAAATGTATCCTTCGGGTCAGGGCCCATAGGAGGGAAGGGGGGTCCGTTTGCCCCTTGGTGCCGGTGGAAAATAGGCTTTGGTGAGTGCTATTCCCTTGGAGGTGCTAATAACTCTCAGCCTTGCTCCTCACCCATTCGCAGCTACCTGGCCTCATTAGTGGGACCTCGTCAGCAAGGGCCAATTAAGGTAAAGAGAAGTTCAGAGCTATTTAATTATGAGCTACTGCATCCTCCTACTCACCATGGTCTTTTCCCCCACCTTGCCCTCTCTCTCCATGTGTCCTTTGATGGCTTTTTGGGAGAAAAAATACCTGAATCTGGGATTCTGCTGGTTCAGCTTTCAGGAGTGTCAGGGCAGAGCATGGCTTGGGTGAGTCTGTGGTCAGCGGGTCTCTCTTGGAGCCTGGTGAAAGAGCTTCATCAGGGTTTTTGAATGCTCAGCAGGAGTCCCAGGAAAGGTGGTTTGGGGTTAAAACAAGCCATGGAGAGGGACTAGGAGAGATCCCATGCGAAAGAGGATCCTTGCCCACCATGCCTGAGGTCTTCAGCATTGCAAGGGGAGCTGTGACTGAAGCCAAGCAGCACCTCGGAGGCTGCATGTGTGTGTTGTCACACATGTGCCCACCCAGCAGCCCCTGAGCCTCTCAGCTTCCTGGACAAAGCCCTGGGGCTGGAGCACAGCCGGGAGCTGCTGATTTGTCATCTGCACTTTTAATGTTCCTGCTTTTTTTTTTTTAAGATTTCCTGCTAATTTTCCAGCTTCTCTCACCAAATCCAAATGCATATCCCTGTCAGGTGACATTCCTCTCCTGAGGATGCTCTATGGACCTGTGCAAGCTGGTCCAGGAATGAGATCCTGTTTCCCATCAGTGGGATCAGGGTGGGGGGCACCCACCTCCTGGAGCACTGTGGTGTGGGGTGATCCCTCAGCATCTCCCATTCATGTTTCAGGGCAATGACCAGGTTCGGTTTGAGCTCACCTGCTATGCCCTGTGTCCCAAAATCAAGGTAAGGCACCCAAAAATCATCCCCTGGTCCCCCACCCCCTGGGCTCCTGGCCTCTCCCCAGCTGGTGGGGAAATCTGTTTTAACAACGATGCAAATGGCCATGCCTCACTTTAACAAGCTACCAGCTGCACATAGCGACGTTTTGGCATTTGAGGGGGCTGTAATGATCCTTAATTGACCTATTTTTACCCCAAACACCGCGAGGCCACAGAGGAAACAGTATCAAGGCAGCTGCAGGATAATCGATGCTGCCTGTTTGTTTCCTCTCTGCATCCAGTGCCTGGTTAGGATCAGGGGCTTGGGTTACTCTCCCCTGGTGCTGGGAGATTAAATTCATCTGGGAGACCAACACCCTGTGGGTCCTGGCTCCCCTGGCTCTGAGGGGCAAAGGGGGTCCAGGGGCTACAAGAGGGCTGGGGGCTTCTCATCTCCTCCTGCCCTCCCACCAGGTTGTCGCGCCGTGGAGGTTGCCCGAGTTTTACCAGCGCTTCCCGGGGCGCCGTGAGCTGATGGATTATGCCAAGGTAGGAGCTGGCTGTGGGATGCTTGGGGAAGCCACACGATGCTCAGGGTAGCAAAAGATGTTCAGAGTGGCTGTGGAAAGCTCAGGACAGCTGTGGGATGCTCACTGGGGCCAGGCAGGTGATAGCAGCAAGCCCTGCACAGCATCCCTTCAGCCCCACGCTGGAGCCTTCTGGTTGGGGTTTTTCCCCTCCTCCCTCTGTTTCCCCCCCACTTCCTTTCTAAAAGCCCCATAATTACCTGGCTATTAATGGTAACCTGTTTTCCAAGGAAACGGGTCCCAGCTCCCTGACTTGTGTAGCAGACAAAGCAAATACATTCACCTTTGTTGTCCCTTCCTTTTTGAAGTACAAGTTACAATAAAACATATTAGAAGTTTTGCATCAGGTTTTTATGTGCCCACCAGGGTACCTTTCTTTTTTAGTGACTTCATGGAAATGCTTGACAACTCAGCTCAATCAATCAAAAGGGAAAAGGCAGTTCTGTGCATAAACCATAAAATTGCTTCAGTTTTTAAATAGCTGCCGTCGAAGCTGCCTGGGTAATCTCTAGGAAGGCGAGGTGTGGAGCCAGAGGGATGTGGTGTGGGGTGAGGAGCCCTTCAAGCCCATTAGAGCCGCCAGGAGAGGGTGGTGTGTTGAGGATTGTGTTTGCCATCTGCTGTTGTATTATGAAGGGGCGAGTTTACGAGAGCTTTCCATATGTTGCCAAACAAATTGTCAAGTAGGGGAGTTATTAAGAGCGCCACGGTTTTATTATATGGAAAATGGAACATGTGTTTTGGGTTTGGGGGTTTTGTTTGGTTATGGGGTTTTTTTGCTTGTTTGGAAGGGGGTTGAAAGGGAAATGAAATGGATTGGGGCCCAGTTCTAAGAGGAAAGGTTGTGGGGCAAGGGTTTTAGTACTTCTTGGTATCTGGTTATGTTTAGTGGGTTTTTTTTAAAAAAAAAGGGGTTTCCCTTCTTTTTCATGCTCAGGAGAGGGAGGTGTGTGGCTGATGTCCTTGCTGAGGTGACACTAAAGTGCCAGAATACAGACACAGCGAGGCACAACAGGAGCCCAGAGAGGCCATCTCCATCCCTGTGTCCTCATGGCCATCCCGCAACCAGCACATCCCATCTCCTCAAGCTGGCAGGGTGGGCGATGTCCCCGCTGGCTCCAGTTGTCAGCCTGCTGCCGTCACCTCTCCTGCTAATTCCCCTGTGTATTCACCTCGTCTTCACAGGCAATTTCCCCCATTGAAATGTCAGTGGATAATTGAGCACGCCAGTGACCTTGTTAGGGAGCCAGGCTTGGTGCTGCGCGTTGTGCCTAGGAGGCAGCCGGTGTGGGGCCGCCTGTCGCCTGGCATGGCATGCTCAGGGTGCCCGGGCTCGAGGGGAACACCGCCACTCCTGCTTTGCCATGAGTTTGCACGAGGCTGTGGGGACATGTTGCTGTCCCCTCCTGGCAGAGCATCAGTCCTCTTTTAGCTCCAGAGCATCCTGTGGATCTGGGGACTCGTGTCCCTCTGTGGCCTCCCCTTGCTGAGAAGCCCAGCTGGGGGAATCCTAGAACATCCTGAGTTGGAAAGGACCCACAAGGATTGAGTCCAACTCCTGGCCCTGCATATGACAACCCTGACAACCCTAACAACCCCACCGTGTGCCTGAAAGTACCATCCTGGGCCTGGACTTAGAAAGACATACAGTGTCCATGCTGGTGTCCCCATTGCTGGGGTTCATGGGGTGCTCTGGTGCCTCTTCTCAGCTTGTAGCAGGTCTGGGGCAGCTGTTGAGCTCCCAGCCACACTGTGTCCCTGATGTCCTCATTGAGGTGGCCCTTGTGAGAGCTGATGCTGTCCAGGGTCAGGGACATGGGTGTCTACCTTGCTCGGTGCTGCCTAGTTGGTGATGATGGGTTGTGCCTTTGTGCTTTTGGGGCTGATCCTGGTGGGAACCAGTGCCAGTGGGGGCTGTCTTACCCCCACTCTCATTCTCTTGGCAGAAACATGGGATCCCGGTGCCTGTGACACCCCAGACGCCCTGGAGCATGGATGAGAACCTCATGCACATCAGGTGAGAGGTCAGGCAGGTGGGGACCTCCTGTGGGGGGAGGACACAGAGTCTGGGGCCCCGATCCCCTCCATCCTTCGTGGCCCTTTGCACTTCCATCATCCCAGACCAGTTCACCATGGGTGACCCCAAAACCTTCAGCCTCCCTTTCTGCCTAGTTGTCCATATCCCATGTGGCAGCATCCCTCTCCTGGGCTCTCCCAAGCCTGGTTCTCCTTGCAGGGTTACTGCTACAATGCCCTGCAGATTCATAACATGTATTTACTCCCATCCTCAGGGGGTAGTGGGAGTTGGGGCGTCATCCCGGTGGGATTTGGGGTTGCAATTTGCAGGTGCTGCAGTGATTTCTCTCTCCCTTCCCTGCATGCCGCAGCTACGAAGCCGGGATCCTGGAGAACCCCAAGGTAATCGATCACGGCCACCCGGCCGGCGTGGCAGCCACGGGGCCGAGGGCGTCTCGTGTATTTGCAGCCTAATTGGAAATTTCACGGCGGGGCCGCCCGTGTGTGCGGGGAGGCTCCGCCGCCCGCCCCGGCCCCTCCGCCTCCCCCGCGGCACGTTAATTGCCGCCCGCATGAATAGGGGAAGGGACCATTTTAGGGTGACACTGGAGGGGACAACGTCGCGGGGCAAAAATAAAGCAGCAATTAGACAGATGAGGTGCTGGTGGGAGTGACGGAGAACCTGGCTGGCCCCTGCAGCTCGCCATGCCCGCTCTCTGTGAGGACGTGGGGCAAAACCTCCCCTCGAATGGGTAGTGTTGGACACCCTGAAGGCGTCCATGGGGCCACCAGCTCTGATAGCACCGGGGCCACGAGCCCGGTGACGGGGATGGGCTGTGCTGCCGGAGCGCATCCCATCCCCGGCCGCTCCGAACCGCGCCCGGGGTCCGGCCGCCCGCTGGCCTGTTCATGCTCCAGCGGGTCACCGCGCTCGGCGGCTCCTTAAACTATCCATCAGCGCTAATTAGACAACCCGGGGAGAGGAGGGGGAGGCAGGCGGAGAGGGAGAGGAGCCGCTGGAGTTCGGCGGCCGCAGCCGGCTCGCCTGGGCTGACGCGTGCCTGCGGCGGGGGAAGGACGGGGACAGTGGAGAGGGGGTCCCGCTCCCCCTTTGGTGCCTTCCAGAGGGGTGTCTGTGCAGGCTTTGCAAAGCCGGGTCCTCTGGCACCTGACTGGCAGCTGACACCAGGGGTGTTCGCGCCTCTAGCTTGGGCTGGCGAGGGACTGACCCGCTCCAATCCTGATCCCCCCCTTCGCACCCAGCATCGCTCCGCTTCTCTCGGGGAAGACCCCCAGCCCCCAGGGCTCTGCCATGCCCGCTTCCTTCCCACCAGCCTGCTCGGAAAATGGGGTTGACCCTGACCCCGTCCCCGAGCATCCCCTGCTTGGGCATCTCACCCTCCGACAGCGCTGGGAGGTGGCTTCCCTGAGGGCAGTGTCACCACTGTCCCCTTCCCCGGCCCGGGAAGCAGGGCCGGGCACCGGGTGGCTGTGGCAGGATCCGGGGTGCCAGGCACGGCGGGCTCCCCTCCCCAAACCCCCGGGACCTGCCAAACGCAGGGATTTGAAAGCAGATGGTTGAGCTATTTTCTGCCTCTGTGAGGCCCGATTGAAGGGCAATGAGGCAGCTAATGCGGAGAAAGATAGAAATTTACTTGCTTTAACTTCATATGGCACTCTGAAAGAGTTCATTCAGTCCCGGGCACAACAATATCAGCCGGATGAATAAACCATTTGCGGCATCGATAGCTCTGCATCATGGTTTACTTCATGGACCATTTGCTTCCAATTTCTTCTCTTCTTGCCCCGTTTTTCTTGCTTCTTTCTTCCCCCCTCCCTCTCTCCCTTTCCACACACTCTTCCTTTTTTTTTCCTTTTTTTTTTTTCCCTTTTTTTTTTCTCTCTCCCCTTTAAAGATGACATTGCAGGACTAGCCCCCCTGCGGGGAGGGATAAATAGAAGGCATTGATACACTGCAACAAACTATTTGTCATTTGAACTGTGCTTTTAGGAGAGAGAATAAAAAGAGGACAGACTCACACCGTAATGATGGAATGCAAGCCAAATGTCACTTTTATTTCTATTTAGTTATTTTATTTAATAGGGGTTTTCATAGTTGGCTCGGAAAATTGGAAACTACCTGACTTTGACTTCCAATGTTTAGTAAAGAGTTTTTAATACTTTCCGGTATTTTTTCTCCCCCCTCCTCCACCTTTTCCTTTTGAACTCAAAGTTTTTCATCATCTCTCACAGGTTCATCTAGTTAATAAGTGTGATCAGGGCTAGGAAAGGCCAGACGATGTAAAATTGAAATCCACAGCCCGTGTAATCTGTGTGCGGGGGCACAGGGAGATGTGCCTGCCTGCCAGCGCCTCTCCCTTAAAACAAGGGAAAGGGGCAAAAATGACATAAAATAGGAACTGAGGGGGGGTTTGCTGCAGCGTGTTCTTGGGTAGCTGTGTCTGTATTCCTGGAATTCGGCTGTGGTTGCTGTTGGGATGTGCATCCCCGGGATTGGGGTGAGGCAAGGGGGGTCCTCCTGGGGAGAAGGGAGTGACTGGTTGCTTGGAGCTGGATGGGCTTCCCTCAGGTGGTGGAAGTGGTCCAGCAAATATATTTGGGCAAAAATACATGGAAGTTTTCACTAACATTCTTATTGCTCATCTTTAAAAACTGTAGATGAAAACTGCTGTAGATAAATGAATTTTCCCTTTTAAAAGCTCAGGGGTGTTTTTTTTTAAGCAATCACTTGGTTGGATTTTTTGGGGTTTTTTCCCCCCTAACTTGCTTTATACCTTGCTCCTTTTTTTCCTTTCTGGACAGGAGGAGAAGGAAGGAAAAGGACCTTTAAAGGTCCCTTCCATCCCAGACTATTCTGTGATTCCATGAAGTGAGCAAGAGTGAGATGTGCTTTAAAAAGGAGAGGAGGAACAGGGGCCAGGCAGTGGGTGGGTGCAGGCAGAGCCCCACTGCCCAGGGATGCCCAGAGCTCGAGCTCTCGCCAGCTGGTTCTAGTGGAGAAATACCAGTTTACCACCTTTTAAAAGTCTTCATGCCTTTCCAGCACGCTGCACATGCCCTGGGTGCTCTGAGCCGCAGTTTCCCCTCCACCTCCTGGAGGTGTGGGTAGGTGGGGAGTCTCTTTGGAGACAGGAGTTTGCAAACACCGATCTGAAATTATTTTGGGGTCAGCACGTGCTGTCACATCGTGGGTGAGTGCCGAGGGGGCACGTGAAATTGCAAAGCATTTGCTTTCTGGGACAGAAAGCGCTTTTTTTTTTTTCTTATTGTACTTTCCCCCCACTTCTCCTGGCACGCACTTCAATTGCGGCAATTCACCATCGGCGCCCGAGCCTCCGCTGGCCTGGCTCTGATGGAGATAAGATGCCTCTTTCCTATAAATCTCAAAAAAAACAATATACATAAAGGTTGATGTGCTCTGAAATGGGTTTTTGCTTTGCCGCTCTATTTTCCCCCGTGTGTATTAACCCCGGGGACACCATGAAAGAGCCGGTGCGCCTGGAGCACCTGCTGGGGTCAGGCCTCCTCATTAGTTTTTTCGGTCAGCGCCGGATAAGCCCGGCCGTGGTGCGGGGACAGCGCGGGCACCCGCCCGCCCCGCCGCTCGCTGCCATCGGCCCGCTTTTCCCTGCCTGACTTGCTTCTCCGCAGCCATCCCGCCTCCAGCTGTGGGGGCGTTGGAGGAAAAGATGAGATCAAGTTGAGGGGAAAAATTGGCTGATTCTTCCAACCCCTTTGTTCCCGGGGCCCCGGTAAGCGCCGGTGATGCGCCGTGCTGGTCCTGCGCTTTGGGATGGAGATGCACCCCTGGGGGTGGGGGGTTATGCTTTGGGATGGGGGATGCACCATGGGGATTGGTGGGATGTGCTCTGGGGTTGGAGCTGCTGACACTGTTGGCCATGGCAATGCCACTGACTGTCCCTCTTCTCTCCCTCTCCCTGCAGAACCAGGCTCCCCCCGGGCTCTACACGAAGACCCGTGACCCGGCCACCTCTCCTGACACCCCGGACGTGCTGGAGATCAAGTTTGAGCGGGGTAAGAGCCTCCTTGCTGCCAGACGCTTGTACCTTGGCCCCCCAAAGACAAGTCCCTCTTCCTGGCCAGGATCAGGGTTCTCTGGCAGCCAGGAGCATCTTCACAGTGGGGGCAGATGGGTGAGCCCTGACTTGTGGCATCAGGGATGAGAGTGGTGCTTGCAACACACTGGGGTTCTTTGAGGTGTGCAGAGGGTCTGGTGAGATCTCAGCGAGTTGCTGATGCTCCTCTGAGAGCAGAAAGGGATCTGAGTCCCCTCCCCAACCATCAAGGTGCAGTGAGCACAGGGTCCCTTTCCTACAGGGCAGCACACAGGTGGCCCTGGGAACATACAGGTGACCCTGACCAGTGTGACAGCTGAGGAGATGCTCCAGCAGGATTTGGCCTTTGGTGCCATCAATGTTACATGGAGGAGACAGGGATGCCCCATCATATCCCTGGGGATGAATGGCAGCGCCCAGCCCTGGAGCCATCACCAGAGAGGGGGACACTGGGCAGCATCTCCCACCTTCGCCAGCCACGGCCATCGCTGTGCCACCATCCATCCTGGCAGCAGCAGCGAGCCCAGCCCAGGCTGGGGAGGGGGAGACCCCGCTGGGAGGGGGCACCCCCTCCCTGCCGCCAGCATCCCTGCTCCATTATAGCGATCCCCCTGCAAGGAGCAGCCCCCCCTCCCGGCAGCCCATTCAGCCCCTAGTTAATTTATTTGAAGTTTTAATCTAATTATTAACTATTTCAAAGGCTAAGCAGCTTTCACCAACAACGGCCCCGACAACGTCGGCTCTTCGCCGGGCAGACCGCGGCCAATACCCCGGCGGAGGATGCGGAGAGAAAGAGCCGGGGCGAGGGGAGGGCGCGGGGTGGGGGGGCCCGCGCCGAGAAGCAGCTTAAGGTTCATTATTGCCGCGAGTTACATTTAATAGCAATTTACAACTGAGTTTATAAACCCCTGGAAAATAGGGGGTTTATGGGGGGGGGGGGGGCAGTGGTGGGGAGCTGACAGCCCCCGTCACTAGACAGGGCTCTTGCGGGCGCCTCTATAATAAAGACTAGAAAGGGAGGCATTGAGGCTGATTGGCAACTGATAGTGCGTTAAATGGTAATGAGGAGGGCAGATGGAGGGGGGATTAGCCTCCAACTCCGCACCGCTTTTCTTTGTGGGCCCCGCAGCCCCCTTGTCAGCTTCCTAATACATTTATTGCTCATTTCACACCGCTAAAGAAAAATGCCTCTTTCTATTCAGCATCACCCCCCCACACACACACACCCCGCCCCGCTTTGCTCCTGCCCAGCGCCCTTAAAAAAAAAATTTAAGGAGGGGGAAAAAAAGAGAAAAAAAAAAGGGAAGGGGAAAAAAAGAAAAGGTGCAATAATTAATTCATGGCGGGGAGCACCCTGCCGAGGGGTGCGTGTGCGTGCGTGTGCGAGCAGCCGTGCCCCGGTGTGGGGGTCCCCCCTCCCAGACGCCCCCCATGCTGGGGAGGAAGGGGGGGGCACACATTTGTCACCGTGTCCCCCCCCCCCCCCCCCGGCAGGGGCTGGTGGGACAGAAGGTGCTGCGCTGTAAGACAATTGCGGAGCGTGAAATTCAATTAGTTAAGGGCCTGGTTGCAATTTCACAGGCCCTAAAAAAGAGAGAGGGAGAGGAGAGGGGAAAAGGGGGGGGTGACGTTTTTATGGCCTTTTTTATTTATTTATTTCGCCTCTCTCCCGAGGTGGGTCCCCCTCCCCTCGCCTCCCCCTTGCACCAGCTTGGATATGCCTTTTTAAGAAGTTATTTAGAGTTCATATCTGTCACATCTATTTAACGCCCACGGGATGATGTTCCGGGGGGATCCTGACACCAGCTGATCCTGCCTGTCCTCGTTCCCCGCCTCTGCAGGTGTCCCAGTGAAGGTCACCAACACTGGGGATGGAGCCACTCGTTCCTCGGCCCTGGAGCTCTTCGTGTACCTGAACGACATCGCGTGAGTGCCACCCTGTCCCCTGGCAGCAGGGACGATGGCAGCGCCCCCGGGGTACCCAGGGTGGGGTGGAAGGAGGATGCTCACAGCAGGCATGTTCTGATGAGCTCAGGGATGGTGGTCAGCAGTGTGAGCATAGGGTGGTCCCAGCTGGGGTCTCAGTTGGCTCCCAGTTGTGCTATAAATGCCAGCAGGAAGAGCTGGGCACCAAGGTTGGGAACACGAGAGAATAAATGCCCCAGGGTGTTGTTTTCTGTGTATGAGGAGGGTTAGAAAGTCCTCTGAACACCCTCTGCATTCCCTGTGTGCCCCAGCTGGACACTGGGTGAGGGTTACCCTGCCCACTGCAGGGGCTGAGCCCCCCAGGTCATCCCCTGCCTGCAGGTCACCCGTCAGACCCCCAGCTCCCACATCTCACCTTGCCCTGCCTGCCCAGGGGGCTCAGTGTCCCTTTTGGGTGGAGAGTTCACTTTTGGGGGCATTGAGACATGCTGTTCAGGTCCACAGCCCTGTTCTCTGCCTGCCTCTGCAACAGCAGCTCCTTTGGGATTTTCTGCCCTGTGCCACCCCGTGCCCAGTTTCTGATGCCACCTGCACAGAACCATCCCTGGGGGTTTACCCAAAAACACAACAGCACCCATGAGGGCACCTGCTCCACCTAAGTGACGCTTGGTATCTATCCATCCATCCATCCATCCTCCTCTGTGCCTCTGCCTTTATCCCCCTGGTGGTGAATGGGAATGAACTTTTCCATGTAGTTCATTTTTTTAAATGTTAATTAAGGGGTTTTAAAATTACTTTGGCTGTTGGGAATAGAGCTGTCCTGTCTCTTTGCCTGGTTTATGTTCCAGTGGCCCAAGTGCCACAGCTGTGGTGCTGCTGGCCCCAGTGACAGGTGAAGATGGAGACTGGTGGCACAGAAAAGAGGAGTGGAAAAGGAGAGAAAATCCATCTCCTTGTCACCTGCTCTAACTGGGGTCACTACTGATGGTCACCAGTGCTGCTCAGGGGCTGGCCACGCTGTCATTTGGGGTTTGTCCCCCACTGTTCACCCCTCTGACCCACCTCACAGCTGCCTGTGTCCCACTGTGGAGATGGAGCTGCTGCAACCTCCCTTCTCTTCTCAGGGGCAAGCACGGGGTCGGGCGCATCGACATCGTGGAGAACCGCTTTGTCGGGATGAAGTCCAGAGGTGAGCCTGTGGTGTCATCCCTGCCCTAAAAACAGCAAAAAAAGGGAAAACCCTGGTGGGGTGTGGCTCAGGTCACCTCAGAAGTCCTCAACCTTTCCCTCCCCATCAGCTTTTGATGGAGATTTCCCTGTGACAGGGTCTTCTCATTGCTCTCTGATGATGGCAGCTGCCCACTCGCTGCCAGTGCCACTGGTTGCACCAGTCCTGGGGTCCCAGTGCCACTGGGTGAGACCTGTCTCCAGTGGGAAAAACGCCAGGCTGTGGTAGGAGGGTGCTACTGGAGGGTGCCAGGCTCTGTAATACAACTACAAAACACAGGAGGCTGATGCGAGTCAGTGAGGGTTTTTTAAAAACAATTCTTTGATTTATCTACACATTTTTGAGGCCATGACTCTTAGTATTGATCATCCACTGGGATCAATTTCATCGGAAACCTCTGGAGACATCAAGCTGCCCTGTGCAGAACTAAATAATGAGGTGGCTCAACATCATTTCCCATCTCCTTGCCCTCACTCTTTTGTTTTAAATCTCGTTAATACCTAATTAGATGCTTCCTTTCTTTAAATTTGCCCTCTGTGCAGGGCGACAGCAAATATTTTGGTAAGCCTCAGCCTGCGGTCTCCCTCCCCACCACAGGGCCCTTTATAAGAGCATCTACCGCAAAAGGCAAGAAACAAAACCCCAAATCATTTGATCTGAGTTTGAATAATCAAATTAAAACCAGAAGAAGGAAGAAAAAGCCCCAACCCTGACCCATGCATGCCAGCCGGTGCATTTGCATGCAGGATGCTGAGTAATTTGTCAAAATCTATTTTATTTTTTTAAGAGCCACTGACACGCTCTAGTGACCCTTCCAGCATTTAATAATTTCTCTAAACCCCATTTAACTGTCATGTCTGTCTCCTGCATGACATTGCTGAGCGATCGCTGTGGTGTTTGTGTGCTGGTGGATGCGGGAGGACCGGGCGCTCTGGGGACAGCAGGGTGCACACTGTGGGGGATGAGACCTTGGGGTGGCTTCCCCCCTTCTTGCTTTGAGCAGGATCCTGCCCCTGGTTCTGCTTCTTGGGATTAACAAAAACCTTCGAGAAATCTGCTCCCACAGATGCCCTGTGGGAGAGATGGAGAGCTGGGATAGGAGGGGGTTGGAAGAGGAGGGTGCTGTGGGTACCTGCCCCCTCCTGGGGGTTTTGGGGTGCAGGGCAGGTCTGGGTGACACCACCACCTCACTACCAGGAGTATTTTGGACCTCAAATGGGTTTAGAGTCAACGGTGTAGGAGATGGGGGCTGAGTTTGGAGGAGATGATTCCTTAAACCCCAGCGTTGCGATGTGGTCCCACTGACTCGGGGTTCTGCAGGTTCCTTGGGGCAGCACAGGGACCCCGGCTCTGCTGGGCAAGTTGAGGCATGGGCAGCCAACAGCACGAACAGAGCCCTCCATGCCATGCAGGTGGCAGTGGAGGTGCCTCCTCTCCCTCCTCTCCCAGACCCGAGGAGTCTGAGAAGAGAAAAATTCATTTGCATTGATTTTTACTAAGCTCCTAATTGAACTTCGTTAAGGCCTAATGGGCGAGGGGCGCGTGGCGCGCACCCGCACCAGCCTTTTAAGCCCTATTAACTCGGTTTTGCCATATTTGTTTTAGCGGGAGGAGGGTGGCTAATTACGGGGTGCCAGGGAGTGGAGCTGCAGCCGGCCGGGGAGGGGGGATAGGGCTCGGCCGGGGGCTCCGGGATGCAGGGGGAGCACAGCCCTGCCTCTCCCGCCTTGTCACATCCTCATTATCAAATTATCTTTTTAACTCCGAAGGGGGGCTAATTAAGTGAAGTAAATGAAATCAGTGGGGAGGAAGTTGGAAGGAGGGGATGGTCGCTGCCAAAAGCCAAGTGCTGCCTTCAGCTTGGGCTTTTCCTCCCCTTGGCTCTCTCCTTCCTTTTCCCTTTCATCCAGTTGATGCCCTGAGCAGATGGAGCAGGGAAATGGAAAACCCCTTCCCTGTGATGAACATATACTAGACCAAGCTTGGTCTCGACCCTGGATCAGGGCTAGAAATTTGGGGCAGGATTTTCCCATGGGCAGCATCTCCCTGTCTTTCCCCTCGGGAAGTCACTGCATCCCATCCTGTCCCATGGATGACGTCGGGAGTGACAGCCTGCACTCAACACAGCGAAATTGCTCGTATGGAGGTGAAGTGACAGCCAAGGTTACAAATTAGAAAATTTTAAGTAGTGGCAGCTGTCTCCTTGGCTGCCCCCCTCCATGTCCCCCCCTCGCTCCAGTCCCCCCTTCCCCAGCAGTAATTATGGGGTGATTGAAGCATTGCTGGGCTGCAGTGCTGACACCTCTGTCTTTTTCCTGTAAACACGGGGAGATGAAAATAGACACTTGGAGATGCTGCGAGTGTCACTTTGAAGGTGTCTCTTGTCTCCCCGGCAGCGGCGAGGCTGCAGTGTGACTGTCAGCTGCCCTCCCCTCTGCCCTGGCTGACACAGTCTGCTCCCCCATCCTCTAGCACCCACATATGGGCAGGAGGTGGGGGTCAAGGCATGTACCAAAATCTTCAGCCCAAATTGGCTTTAATGCCTCCTAAGGGGAGAGAGAGGGAATATTAATTGTGTTAGTGATGGGCTCAGCTCTGTGGTCAGAGGATGGAAGGGACACAGAACAACTACCTGTGTCCCTATGCCACTGCTGTACCTGTGGGGACAGCTGGGGTTTGGTGTTAACTCGGCTGTCTGCTCCCACAATCCTGGTAGGACTAGGCTGCAGCATCACTGGAGTGGCTGGAGAATAGGGTTTGACTCTTCTTTGGGACAGTCAGATCGTGTTCTGTGCCTGTAGGAAGCTGAAATCATGGACACTGGTTGGCATGAGGTTTGATGGAAATGGCTTGGGCTGCCATGCAGGGAGGGCTCTTGTTGTGTCTGTGAGACTGTGGCCACTCTGACACAGGACATGCCCAGCCTGTGCCACTCTCCAGGGCACTGAAAGAGCAGAGCCTCGTGATGCTTTCTGCCCTGTGGGCTCCCCTCACCCTCCCTCAGGGCTGGGGACACATTCCCTTCAGTGGGAATGGTTTCCTGCAGCGTTTCATTGTGTGTCAGCAAAACCCTTTGCCATTCCCAAGACCATGCTATAGCAACTGCCTGGTGTTGGGAAGGGACCGTCCTTGCAGGCAGGCAGGGGACAGGGACATGCTGATGGAGTGGCCCTGGCCATGGACACGTTACAGCCTTTCCCAAGATGTTTTCCCTACTGGACCAGCTCAGTGTTTCCCTCACCATCTTTCCACCCGCATCTGACCTGGATGGGAGCACTGCACAGCCACACCACTATTTAAACACCAAGTAACCACATTATGCAAAAAACAAGCCCTGAACAGCTGGAACAAAGGAGCAGCTTGCTGAAATAATTAAGCATCCTCCATCCCCAGGCATTGTGTAACGGGGGGGGCAGCAGGAAGGGACTGCTGGGGGGGCCCTGCCAACCCCAGAGGAGGTTTCCCTCCCAGCCCCCAGGTAGCCTCATTGCTTCCCAGCGGACATGCAGGGCTCTTTCTCACCAGCCGAGGGAGAGGAGGGTATTTCAGACCCCGCGCTCCCCGCGCCTGTGCCCCGCATCGTTCTGCTAATTACAGGTTTTCAGCCGCAGACCGTTGGGCACGGATGGGTGGGGGGATCGGTTCCCAAACCCTGTCATTTAGCCTCGTCAGAGTGCCTCTTCAAAGAGGGGAATCTAGAAATTTTCTCCGCAAGGTGCGGAGTGGACTGTCTTGGCCCCAGCATGAATATAATGACAGATGCATTTTACAGCGAGCTGAGACTGAATGCGCTCGACCACGGCTCCTTCTGTCAGCCAAGTCATTATTTTTTGTCATTTGCTGACAGTTTTGGTCTCATTCGTTTCTCTCTCTTTTTCTGCTTTTCCCCCTGCCTGGAAAAATGGGTAGGTATCTATGAGACCCCAGCGGGAACGATCCTATACCACGCGCATTTAGATATCGAGGCCTTCACCATGGACCGGGAAGTGCGGAAAATCAAGCAGGGGCTCGCCTTGAAATTCTCCGAGCTGGTGTACAATGGTATGTACAACCCTTCAGCCCAGACCTGCCACTGCAGCATCCTCCCAGCCTTCCTCCTCCTCCCTTGGTGCTGCCGGAGGTCACAGGTCCCACTAGAAGGTGTGCTCAGGGTTGTAAAATTCAGGCGTGGATTTTTCAGGGAAAAGATGGGTTTGGGCTGAGCTCAGCCTGCTTTCCTGTCGAGTGAGCTCCATGCCTGCCTTTGGGAGGCAATGCTGTCTTCCACGAGGGCTTGCTGGTGGGCAATGCTCCCAGCCTCTCTCCCAGCCCAGTGCCACCACTTCGTCCCAACAAACACTTTCAGATGTCTCACAGGATGTAACTCGCCATCCCTTTGTCCCCCCTTTCCCGAGCTTGACCTTCAGCCTGTTCCATCTCTCCCTGCTCTCCCTATGAGGACTGGAGCACACTGTGATATGGGACACCCAAGCTCCCAGCACGGCCATCCCTGCCGTGGGGTTTGAAGCCAGAGACCTCTCCCTGTGCCCTGGCAGGGCTGTGTGGCACAGGGGCCCCTTGCAGGACAGAGGGTCCTGGCTGTGCTATGTGGTGCACAGCCCACACAGGGGCACTGCGGGTTGGGGCTTTGCCAGGGGCTGCAGGAGGGGCTCCCAGCCTGGACCAGAACAGCAGTGCCTGGAGAAGGCTGGGAGCCTGAAGGGATAAGGGAACACTGGCTCAGCCCCGCAGTGAGAGGACAGAAATAAAGCCCTGTGTCCTTCTTCCTGTGGAGCAGCCGCAGCTCCAGCTCCTGGGTTGTTTGAGGCATCCCAGCTCAGCCTCCCTGTGTGGCAGGGAACAGCTCACTGGTCCAGGAGGCTGCCAGCGCTTGGAGGGGCTGGGAATGGCACTCTGGGAGGGAAATCATCACTGCCCCAGGATGGATCCACCCCAACCCAGTTGCTGGGGCTAAATCGAACGAAGTGGGATTACCCCAAAATGCCATAGGTGATCTCAAAATCCTACTGCCTATGCCTGGGTGCTCAGGGCAGAACTGACATCCCTGCAGACCCCACACGGAGAGATTCCTGCCCCCATCCAAACACTTTCATGTTTCACAGGTCCTGATTTCTCAGGCTCTCCATTCTTCTTATTATCACTTTTCAGGTTTTTCAGGTGTTTCTAACTGCAAGGGCTGGGATGATTCCCATGGGATCTTCCACAGGAAGATCCCCTATAAATAACCTGACTTTGGGAGCCTGGGCTTTGGGCAGCAGCAGATGCAGCAGGACTGAGTCAGGCTGTCTCCCCTGCAGTTTCTGGTGCCTTTCACCTTCCCCTCCACGGACATGCAGAAGTCTTGGTTACCTTTCCCTTGGATCACAGCCCCTGCCCTCATTCACTTTCTGATGCCCCTCCTGTCTCTGGCCATTTTTATTAGACTTCGACCTGGGCTGCCTTTATTTTGATTATTTTTATTTATTTTTTTTTAAGTTCAGGCATAAACCTGTTTATTTCTAACCACTCAGTTGTTGTGCAGCCACCAGGTTAAAGAGGCACTCAGGGACTTGTGATTTCATTTATCCTTCCTTCTCTGCCAGGCAAAGGCTGCTGTTTCCCTGGCTCCAGATGCTGAATCCCCAGGGATTTCCAGCATGGTCCTAGACTTCCCTGGCAGCCCATCCTGAATCCAAGGAACAACCCCAACAGGGCACAAACAGCACCCGTAGTTCCTCATGCCGGAGGCCAGGCTTTTGAGCTCACCTTACTTTAACACCTCATTATTGCAGCTGGTCCATGTTTTTAGAGGAATTAGTGTTTATCTTCCACCTGTTCCCATTGATCCCATTGTGGAGGGGTGGCTTTGAAGCCAGTTCCCATCCTGGCAGGTACATCCAGGTGTGGAAATGCCATTGTCCCCCTGCCCATGCCGTGATTAGGGCAGGATGGTGGGAAGGTCATTAAGGGGGATCACTTCCACTGTCTGTGGTGGGGGGTGAGGAGGGGGGGGGGATGTTTCCTCACACCTGGAGCTGTCAGAATCAGCATTTAAGCAGCTGGTTGTTGTTTTAATGTGTCTGGGGTTTATTTCTACAGGGATGCAGCAGCCCTGCATCAATCCCCATGTTCAAAGAGTTGTACCTGGAAGGTTTTTACCTAAACCAGGGGTGTATTTGCTTAAAGCCAGAGTTCCTGCCAGCGTGGCAGTGCTGGTTGCAGGGAAGGGGGTCCCCAAAGGTGGGGCAGCTGAGGGGAGGCTGTTCAGGGAGGTGGTTTTGGTGGTGAGGGGCTGCAGGGCTGTGGTGCTGTGTCTTGGAGCCACACAGACCCCAGGGACAAGGCTGCAGGATGCGGCCCCACTCGGGGGCTGCCGAGGCCAAACAACAAAAGAAATTGTTTGTTTCTTTAATGGCTTCGGCCCCGGAGCCCAGCTGGGAAGGGAAAGGTGAGAGGGCACCGGTGTTCGAGATGGGAGAGATAAAACCTGGGGATGACCGGAGGGCTGTGAATGGGCTCTTTCTCTCTCCACCTCTATCTCCCTCTACATCTCCCAGGCTTTGTTCCAGGTCTCCAAGGGCTTCCCAGCTAATTACCCCGCTTAGAGACAGAAGGAAGCATGGGGGTGGCAGGCAGGACCACGGTCCCTCCATGTACTGTGGTGGCCTCAGTGGCTGGCAATGCCAATGGCTGCTCCCACAGGATGTGTTTTGGGGGGCAGTGGTGCACTCGCTCTCTGAATTCAGGGGGTTTTGCTGTGCCCACTGGAGCTGAGGCAGGAGCGGGAGGCTTTTGCCATGGTCATGGTTAGATGGAGTTTTCCATGGGTGCCAGCACTGGTTCCCTGCATCCCACCGACCCCTTGTGCTGGGACCGCAGTGCAAACAAGTCAAACTTCCCCACGAGCAACAGCAGGGACAAGCTGAGCCTCGCTGGCCTTGGAGGGGCTGGGAAGGTGAGGAAGCCCACCCAGGTGAGCCCAGGCTGTGTGACTTGGTGGGAGCACTCTGCTCCACACGCCACTGGGCTGAGGAATGGGAACCACTGGGGTGACTGCCCCTCAGGAGCCCCATTGTTGAGTTGGTTTCCCTTCCCAGGGTTGCCTAGGGGTGAAGTCTTGCTGTGGGGCTGTCTCCCCTTGAGCAGAGCCTGTGAGCTGGGGTTATCCCTTCAGGGCAGATCCCTACTCTACCTATCCCAGGGGAGAACAGCTCCTCCTCTTCCCCAGAGGCTGGGAGCTGATCCCCTGCCAATTCTGTGTCCATCCATCTCCACCTGACCCTCCCAAGATGGTGGGTTTGGAGTGACAGTTTCATACCTAGTTAACAAATCATTTCTATGATCACCCCTGCGCAACAGAGCTGGAAGGAGAATGGCCCTGTGGCCTCTTCTCCACAAGCTCATTCCAGCCTCCTCTCCCAGTGGGATCCCAATGGCCACCAACAGGAATGGACAAACACGTTCTCTCTTCCAGAGCTGAACCTGGATTGTCGTAGTGCCTCATTTCCTTTTTCCAGTCCTGCAATTGCATCCCTTCCCTTGAAAATTACCGAGGGCCTGCCTTGCAGAACTCAGCTCGGGGCACCTCAGTGCACTCCAGCCTCCCTTGTGCCCCTCTGACCCTGTGCCCTGCCCGCAGGCTTCTGGCACAGCCCCGAGTGCGAGTTCCTCCGGCAGTGCATCGGGCGCTCGCAGGAGCCCGTGGTGGGCACCGTCCGCCTCTCCGTCTTCAAGGGCCAGGTCTACATCCTGGGCAGGGAGTCCCCACGGTCCCTGTACAACGAGGAGCTGGTGAGGTGAGTGGGGCTTGGGGGGCCAGGGCGGGCAGGGATAATGGCAGTGAGAATCCCATCCCATCCTGTCCCATCCCACCTTGTTGCATCCCATCCCGTCCCGTCCCACTCCATCCCATTCCCAGTGACACCACCCTCCCAGCCCAGCATCCGGCCAAAGCACGAGCCATGTTTTTAAGTCAATATTATTTTTTTCCCCTCTGGCTTTTCTCTTTTCTCTGTGTTGTTTTCTTGCTCTCTCGCTCCCCCCTCAGCCCTCCCTCAACCCCTTTCAATCTCTCTAAACACTTTATAAGCCATAAATACACCCGAATGAGTTTAGATCAGTCGGAGTAAATGTCAAATTATCTTCTCTCTTTCTCTTCTCTGGCTTTTTTTTCCCCCTTCCCTCCCCCTCAAAATCAACAGCTCCTAATAATCTGTCCCAACCCTTCATTATGCTTCGCACTCTCACTTGGAGAGATTAAATGAATAAAGTATTAAAAAAAAATATGAAAACAAAAAAAAGAGGGAAGAAAAAAAAGGAGGATGGAGGGGGGTGGGACGGAGGAAAAAGAGAGAGGGAGAGAAAAGCAGGGGCACTTATTCTCCCTGCGTCTCCAACCATTTTCCTTTTCTTTTTGATTTCTACATCGCTGGTTTGAAAGCCTTTGAGTGACGGCGTCACAGGAACCCGAGAGAAAGCTGTGAGAGGCAGAGCTGTGTGGAAATGCCTCTGCACAGTAGGTAGAAAGTAACGTAATTATAGAGCAGGTCAGAACCACTCGAATGAGCAAAAATAAAAGCACAGAGGTTTTTCTGTAGCCCGTCAGGGGAGGTAAAATCGTTGTAAACTCTTTTTTTTTTTTTTTTCTTCTTTTTTTTTCCCTCCACTTCCTTCTTTCAGGTTTGCAGTTTCTGGGAAATGAGCCTGTGTGTTTTTGGGATGCAGGAGACCACTGGAGCTGGGATTCAGTGGGTGGCTGCTGCCTTGGGGAGGGGGATATGCTCGGTGTTCCACCGAGGCACTGGCTGCCACTGCCATAAACCCCCACACTGGTGCCAGGGATGTCCCTGCCTGGGGCCCTGTGCCATGCCCAGGACAGTGTCTCGTCCAGGACCCCATCTCCTTTCCAGGGCAATATCCCTGCCTTCCATGGGACAGCTATACCTGGGCCATGGTTCTGGGACAGGGTGACCATCCCTGCTCGGTGCCAGAGCACAGGGAGGAAGGGTGATGATGCACATGAGGGACCATGGAGGGAATTTGGGATGATGTTTCTAGCAGGGCCTGGGGAGCCTGGGCATGGCCACTGGGATGGTCTTATGGCTCTGCTGCTCCTGAGCCTCGTGCCCTGGCTGGGATCCTGCCCTGAGCCCCTGCACCCACCAGTAGTGGGTTAGGGGGCAGCAGCAGCACCAGCCTGGTGGAGAAGCCAGTTCAGCACTCACCCCCAATTCTCCCTTCCCAAAGGGTAGCCCCAATTCCCCCCAGGAATCTCATCCCACGGTGCCTTTCTCTCCACAGCATGAACGTGCAAGGGGACTACGAGCCTGCTGATGCCACTGGTTTCATCAACATCAACTCGCTGAGGTCTGTGAGGCTGAGAGGGACCCTCCTCAATATGGGGGGAAGCCCCCAGCACCCCAAGGCTCTTCCCCTTCCCCACTCAGGCTCTGGGGGTGCACCAAGACCCCCAGCCCGAGCTCCCCCTGAGCACTGGGGTGCCACCAGCCTCCCCAGCACCAGCCTTGCCTAATTACAGCCTTCCCCAGCACAGCCAGCCTCGTTATTTTACTTATTTCTCAGACCCCCCCCCCAACTCGAAGGCTGTAAAACACGCTGCATTTACATAATGGGCTCTTAATTTTTCCATTGCCTGTTAACTGCTTTGTTCTCCCCGCTCCTCGATGTCCCCCTACTCCTCTAAGATAAATTAATTACATTATCTCGTGGGGGAAAAAAAAGTAATTAAACTATACAGGCCTTAACAAACGCCTGCTCTTCACGCCCCCTCATTCTGCTTAAATTAATTGAAAGGAAATGTGTGTTATTACTGTTAATTTACAATTAATTTTTTTTTTTTTTAAATCCCCGTTTCCAGGCTGAAGGAATATCATCGTCTCCAGAGCAAGGTCACCGCAAAGCAGGATGAATAGCAATCAATCGCACGCGAGGCTCCCGCTCCCCTTTCTAATTTCTCGAAGAAGTAGCACTAATTGTGGTGGCAATTTGTAATTGTAACTCGTCTCCCCGGAGCGGAGCCGCGGCGGAGGTGACGGCTTTGTTACGGGGCGGCAAGTGAAATGCAATCAGGAAAAAAAAAAAATAAAAAACAACGAGAAAACCACAAAAAACCAAGGGTTTGGTCCATGGGAGGAGAAGTGGGGAAAGAAATAAACCCCCAGCCCCGCGCGGGTCCGGCATTGAGAGCCGGGCTTTATTCCTGCCTCGTTTGTTTGCTCCTCTGTCCCGACGCTTTGCCTGGCTTTGTGAAGTTGGTAATGGATGAAGTGCCTGCCAAGGACATGGGGGGTTTGTGGTACCTTGTGGTGATGGTGGGGAGCGGGGGATGCTGCCCCACACGGTACCGGGAGAGAGGGGTTAAGGGCATCCTTTTGGCTGCGTTTGGGTGAGTTCTAAGAGCGGATTCGGGAAAGGCAAAACCGGGGAAATGATGTTGATGGTGTTGCAGGTGAGGAGGAAAGGAGCTGGGCAGTGGGTTCAGCTCCCATCGCGCCTGTGGGGTTTGCAGGTCCCCCTGTTCCCGATGCTCAGGCTGCAGCACCTGGGTGGGATGCAGAGATGGCTGAGTGAGGGAAACCCAAAACGACAGTGGAAGCAGGGAAAAGGGAAAGGAAAGGGGAAAAGGGAACAGGGGAAAGAGGAAACGAAGGGGGAAAGGAAACCAGAGGAGAAAAGAAACGAAAGGGGAAAAGGGAAAGAAGAAAGGCAAGGAATGGATTTTCTAACCCAGGATGTCCTGCTGCTCCAAACGGCCGAGGGTGAGGAAGGACCCAGTTTGGGATGTCCCCACGGTGGGTGTCACCAGGACAGGAGCAGAGATGCTCTCTGGGACTGGGAGCAATGCACCCACCACGCTGCATCCTGCAGTACCTGGCACGACTGTGGGGCGCTGGGCAGTCCTATCCCAGCAGCAGGGATATGCTGCTTTCCAACACATTTGGGGAGCAAAAGCAGAGCTGCCACCAAAAAGGGGCACATTTTTGCAGCCCCCAGGGGACAGCTGGGCCCAGTGGCCATTTGGGGACATCCAGGCGTGCCCTGCCCGCCCTGCTGCCGAGCCAGCAAATGTGACAAGCTCTGACATCACAGCTGGGAAAATAACATGTTATTTTCCCAGCTTGGATGTGACTTTCCCTGCTATTACTGGCAGCGACCATCTTGGGAGGAGAAAGCAGCAGAGGGCTGTCAGGAGAGGGGAGAGAAATGGTTTTCTGGGCTGGTGGAGCCTGCCTGAACCCGGGGGCTGCAGGGAAGCGGGGATGCTGTGCCCCCTGTTCCTTACATCCCATTGCTCTCAGCAGCAAGTCCATGCTGAAAGTGCAGGTGCACATGGGGGGTCCTGTGGGTTGTGCCAACCAGCCACCCCAGAGGGGTGCCCAGTGTCAAACCAGCCCTATTCCTCCCACAGCAGCTCTCCCAGATAGGGAAAAGGGCTTGGAGCCTCATCAGGAGCCATCTCCTGGGGGCATCATCCACAAAAGCATGAGAACAGAGCTGTTTCCCTTCTGCTCACCAGGGACAGGTGCAGTGCTGGCCTGTGGGACAACGGGCAGCCCTGTAAGCTGTGATCATTCCCTCCTGTGCCCATCCTTGGCCATGGCAGAGGTCTCCACTGCAAAAGTGGAGTTTGAAAGAACTCAGTGCAATGAGGAGCTGATGTCTTTTCAGGAGGGAAAAAAAACGCCAAACAAAACAACAACAGCAAGAACAAAAAGTGTCTGAACAGAAGCTTCTTGTGCCCCAAAACTTGAGAAATTCTGGGTGTGCTCTGGGAGGGCTCATCGGACCAGTTGGGCCACCTCTCAAATCTTCAGCTGGGAAAAGCCATTTAACTTCGAGGTCTTGAATATCCTCCAGTGCTCGTGCTACAGCCCTTTGGAGCCCAGATTTCAGGGTGTTCTTGCTGCACCCACTGGGGTGTCCAGTGAGGTTTTTGGCTGAGGGTAGAGGATGTTGTGTACTACAGCTGCTCAGGATGCACAGGGATGCTCCCTGAGTCAGCGGTGGATGTGATTGTGGTCAGCCTTGGAGGAGCAGTGTGTGTTGGCTTCCCCTGCTGCTTCCAACGGGGCTGCAAGCAGATCATGCTGGTAGGGCAGAGCTCAGTGCATTCAAAAAGCCAAGTCCAACCCAGTGAGAGTCCTGCAGAAGGAAAGAAACCTCTCAAAAATCATGGGGTCACAGGATAGAGGAGACCCATCAAGTGCCTGCCCTTCTCCCTGGTACAGCAGCAAGGACTGCAGTGAGCCAAGCACCACGCTTAATTACTTTACTGCTTTAGTTACTAATCGATCTGGTGGTTTCTCACTGTCCCCCTTGCAGTTTCCTGGAGTCCTTCCACCCACCCCTGGTGTGTCTCAGGGAGGTATTCCAGGGGCTGGGACTGCCAAGAGGGAAAAGCAGTGAGCAATCCCCATGGTGTGAGCAGTTCCTGAACCACTTGGACTCCCCAGCAGAGGTGTTTTGGGCTTTCAAGGTAACTGGCTTGTTTCACCCATCAGGCTGAAAGGGCAGTGAACCTGAGTTGGAGGCTCCCCATTCCTGGGTCACTGCTGCACTGGCAAGAGCCTGGAGGGACCCCAAGAAGGGGCCTGGGTCATTGTGGCACTTTAAAGCTCTTCTGCATGTCCCCCCCACAGTGTCCACCCATGGCTCAAGCTCCAGCCACGCCCAAGGCAGCCCCTTGGTGCTCGGAGGGTGGGGGTCCCTGGGGATGCCCTTGGGAAGCTGCACCCCTTCTTTGCATCACAGGCCATGCTCTGGGGCTGCTCTGCCACCCTCCCAGGCTCTGGGGAAGGGCTTGTCCGGGGTCACTGCAATCGATATCTCATCTGCAGGCTCTCCTAGCGGAAGTGATGGTATATTGGAACATGGTAATGGCTCTTGTCTAGTGGAAAAGGCTAATCTTCCCCAGCTGTACAGGATCTCCGCAGGTGTCCTCCGGCTCTCCCCGCTGCCACCAGCCCTGCAGCCAGCCCAGGAGCAGAGATGCTTCTTTAAAGCTGCAGCAGTCCAATTTATTGCTGTCCCAGTGAGGGACAGTTGCCTCCAGCCTGGCTCTGCAGGGCACAGAGCCATGCCTGGGGCTTCCCAGTGGGACCCCAGGTGGCACCACACAGCAGAGGCAGCCACAGCAGCTTACCTTTGCTGGCTCAGAGAAGAGAAGGTGATGTGTCCTCCAGAAGTGACATTTCCCCAGGAAGAGGAGGAGGAGGGTGTGGGGATGATGCCAGGAGGGTTGTGGACCCCCAAAGCACCACCTGCAAGTGTGGGTGGGAAGCAGGCACACACCAGAGGGAAAAGCAGGGGTGGCAGCTCCTTGCTGTTAATTTGGCTCCTTTGGCAATGCACTTGCTGCCTGGTGGGGCTCCCCTCTTGGAACTTGTCCTATTTTGCCCATCCTGAAGGATTCCTAGCAAAGCCAAGTCTCTCCTTGCCCTGTCCAGCTGTCTGTTGTACCCAGACAGGATCTGGGCCCAGGCGGTCCTGGTTTTTTAAGCTAGGCAGCCAGCTCTGGGTATTGCATCCTGCTGCATCTCTATGGCAAAATCAATTTTCCCATTTATCTGGAGGTGGAGGTAGACGTAATTACCAGGTTTAAGGTTTAATATGCGTGTGGATTTTAGCACGAGTTGCCAAGAACAACTTGGAACAATGTGCAGGTTTGGGCAAAGCATCCTGGGGGCTCAGACATGGCCAGGGTGTGTGGAGCCCCCATATGTGAGCCCAGGGACTTGGGGTGGCCCATCAGAGGCTGAATCACCATCAGATTCCACAAAGGTCATGCCAAAGACTGTGCTAACCTTGTTCAGGGCAGGGATTTTTCCTGCAAAAGATGGTAAAAATAGATGGGTCTTAAGAGAAAATTCTCAGAGGGACAGAGCAGCTATGGGGCTGCTGGATTTTTGCTTAAACTTTATTTTGTTGGGCAAAGGAATGAATCACTGGGTCCATGCAAGGAAAAGGAATGAGGTTTTGCAGGAAGGATGCAGGGAGGTCATGTGTGGTTATGCCACAGAGCACAACCTCTTGTGCTACCCAATATCCCATCATTTTGTGCAGGTGATGATGGACCCTGGGCCAGGGCACCAAGGACAGTGTCCCCTCAGCAGGGACACTGGTAGCAATGGTGCACTCCCAGGAACACCACAGGATTCCTCATAATGAGGGCTTGGTTCCTGTTTTCCTTTGGAGATGTGGCTCCAAGCAGTTCATGGGAGCGGGGAAGGTGCCCTGGGCCCTGCACATGGGTCACAGGGCTGCAGCACAGCACGGTTATTAAATGTTCCCATCTTTCCAAAGGGAAAGCCATCCCCCCGGTGAGGTTGGGAGTCGCCGGTCGTGAGCTTCCCAGGCAAGGGGGGGAGATGGTCGCCTTTGTAAACCCCTTAACAAGGTGGCTTTGTCTCCCCATTTAACAAGAAGCTCCCTTGCTCCTTCCCCGGGAGTTTCCCAACGCCGGGTCCCTGAAAGCCAGCTTTATGCTCCGGCCGGGGACACGCTGCCGTGGGGCCGGCAGGGATCAGAGGGACACAGGGGCCCTTCTGCACGCCCCTGACAAAGGCTGCCCCGGGGGGACAGAGCGTCAAAGCTCAGCCGGCTCAGGGGGGGGACAAGGGACCCACAGAGGAGGCTGCGGTGTGAGCCCACCGTCCATCTGGTCACTCGATCGTGGCAGGCAGCGACCCCACGATGCTCAGGGAGGGCCAGGGGGGTCCTTCTGGTCCATACCCCTGGAGAAGGGGGCAGGGGGAGTGGCTGGGAAGGGACAGGTAGGTTTTGTTGGCCGCAGGTAACCGGATCCACAGCCGTTGGTGCCTTCCTGCCCTCTCCTCTGGCTTCGTCAGGGGGGTGAGATGGGAGGTGGGAGCAAGGAGGGCTGGAAACTGAGCCTTCCATTCAGAGGGGATGCTTTCTTTCAGCTGGATGGAAAAGGCTTTGGAGAAAGCCTTGGGGTGTCTCTGCTCTGGCACCCCACATCCCTCTGGGCTGGACCAGAGAACGTGCAACAGCAGAAGTGGATCACTTGGGAGTGATTCTTGGCTGTGAGGGGCATCCTGTTCATGGCAGAGACATCATCCATCCCCATATTAGTGCCCAAACTACCCTCTGCCACCTCCTCTTCCTTCCCCAGGGGTTCTGTTGGCTTCTGCTCAGTTTGGGAGCTCTTGCCCTTCACTTGTCCCACCAGTAAGAGCCCTATCTCGCCTCCCCCCTCCAGCCATCTGCCTCTGAGCCCCCCGCCCAGATTTACTGTCACGCGTTAAAGCCATGGCTCAGCGCCAGGGTCAGCATGTCACGGTGGCCCCTCATCGATTTGTTTTACCTCCCCTTGGCTAAAGCACTTTGGCCCTGGCCCCCTCGGTGGTGTAAGGGACTTCCCAAGGCCCTCGGTGCTCCCCTTGCCCATCCTGATCCTGCATAGCCGGACCCCTGTGGGCACAGGGCAGCGGGCGGCCAGCTGAGCCGCTGATCTCCTGACCCTCCCTGGGGCACCTAATGTGCCTCCCTGGTTTATCTGGATCAATATTGCTGCAAGAGCAAGGAAGATCCCTCCAGGGAATTAGGAGATGGGAGGGTCCCGCCTGTTTGCACAGCCCCACGGCTGGTTTAGTGCTTGGCCAGGCTGTGTCCTTGCCAGGAGTTGGGAGAGGAGGGAGATTCCAAGGCAGTGGTGCCAGCTCAGAACAGGGATGTTTAAGGGCTCTTCCTTCCAGTTTGTGAGTCTCAAGCTCTGCACTGGGGTGCAATGACTGGGATATCTTTGGGTCCAAAACCTGAGGAGCCGGGATGGCTTCAGTCTTCAAGCCCCTCCACTCAGCAGCAGGCATGGGGCTGCTTCAGTGGGGTTTGCTTCTCACTCCCAGTATTTGGGCCTGGGTGAGGGATTCTGGCTTGTTTTATTTGGTGTTGGGGGTGTTTTCATAGCAGCCTGGAAACAACAGTAAAGGATGAGCATCCACTTAATAGGACCAAGCAGTGAGAGACCTTTCTGGGACAACAGTCTCCAGCCCTTCTTGATGCATCCTGAGGAATGCCCAAGGCATCAGGGCTCTTGCTTTTATCACTTGGCTAAGGGAATCAAGGAAAGGAACACGTGGACAAACCTCCAATGCCACCACAGAGGCTGCATCATCCCTGCTGAGGGCACCATGCCTTCAAAAACCCCCTCCTGCCCCAAAGCATCACCCCCAGCCCTCTGACACTGTGCCCACAGGTCTCTGTGCCAGTGGCCAGGGCAGATGCCCGTCAGCATGGGCAGCCCAAGGAGAAAGCTGGGGCTCTTGGCAACTCTGCCTCTGCTTTCAGCCTCGCCCTCTCGCTATTTATTGGTGACTTTTGTCCTTGGCCAGCTTAGTGGCTGAAAGGGGCTGTATTATATCACATGTAGGCAGCTCCTGGGGGGAGAGGGCCGTGCTTTCTGCAGGAACAAAGCATGGGTTGGCTAATTCCCCTCTCTTCCCGCGGCACCCGGGTCCCATCTGGTTGACACAGTTTGCTCCAGTGTCTCCTGCTATTAAGCCCCCACTTGCCTGCTTGAATCACTGGTGCTCCCCCCGCCCCTGTATCCTCGGCCCCTTTTTCTTGCTTTATTTTTCATTTTCCCTAAAGCCAGGCAGAACTTGCTCCGTGGAGTGATGTCAGATGTGTGCAAAGCAGACCAATAAAACCTAATGCATCCCTGTCTTTGTCTGCCGGCCTCTCCAGCGCCTCACATTTTCCACTCAGAAAGCCACTTAAAACACATCAGCAACAATCCCTTACAAAACAGCCACTTGTTGGCTAATTGTGCCGAGGACCAGCGCGCCGCATTGCGCTTTCCTGCCCAGGAGGGTCTAATGCTGCCACAGCTTCCCAACAACCAGAGGGTGATGGGAACCCTCCTCATCCACTGGGATCAGCCTCGGGGTCTCAACTGCTCTCCAGGGTGTGGTGGGGCAGGGATGTGGGATGGGGATGTTTCTGTTCACCGTGGCCTTGGGTAGGGCTGGATTGGCCAGAGAGGATGCTCGCAGAGCCAGGAGTGGGGCTCAGCTCAGACCCTGCTTTGCAGCAGGGTGGATGAGGAGATGGACCCAGCAGAGTCCCCAGTCTGGAGCTCTCTGTCCTACCTGCTAATTCCTTTCCAGGAAGGAAAGCAGACAGGCAGCTGCCTTGGGATGGGAGCTCAGGGAGGAATGAGATGTGTGCTGGGACCCACCCTGGGCTTGGTGGCTGTGATCCAGAGGTGATGGCTCTGTGTCTGAAGGCTGGGAAGAGCTGGCTGCCCCTTGCCAGTGAGAGAGAGCTCCTTTGCAGCTTAGAAGGATCCCAATGGGTTTCACCGGCGGGGATGGAGACTCAGGTGCCTGTGGAGGGCAGATACCATGCAAGTGAGAGATGGTTCATGCTGTGAAGGAGGCAGAATGGCTTGGACCTTTGCCTAATGGAGAAGCATCCAAAAATCCCTCACTAGGAGTCCTTTGGGATGTGGGAGAAGAGGTCAGAAGGTGGGTAATCTCCCCCTCTGCATTCCAGGGGCAAGAGCATGCCTCTGCTAGTCCCTCTGCCCAGAGAGTCCCACAGCACACCCAGCCGTCCCCTGCAGCAGACAGACTAGTGTGTGGAGTGGCTACTTGTATTTTTCTGCAGAAAAACTCCATCAGCTTTTCCTGCTGCCACCCCCGACATCCCGGGGAGCAGGACAGGAGCTGTGAGTAGTCTCTGCAGCCTGGTCTGGGGGCGGGGGGGGAAGCTGTCACACCTTTTAGCTTAAAACTGCATAATCGCACCCTGGTTTGGGGGTAATTTAAGGCAGGCAAGGACATTCGGTGCCAGAACCAGCAGCCAGTGGTAGCAGGAGGCTCTCAGTGGGTGCTGTGCAGGGCAGGCAGCCCAGAGCCCTCCTGGCAGGCACCGTGCTGTCAAGCTCACCTGCCTGTGCTCACCTGCCCACACTCACCTGTCCTCTTCACTGTCACAGGGGCAGAGCAGGGTCCCAGAGACCCACAGGAGCTGTGCTGCTGGATGCTCAGGCTCAGTGACCGGGCTGCCAAGCCCAGGCAGCAGCAGCCAAGTGACTCGGAGGGAGCTGCAGGCAGCTGCCTGCCATTCCCAAACATTCCCAATGCCCTGCAGAGCTGCCAGACCTGGACAGTGCCGTGGGACAATGGGGAACCCCACAGGCAGGATGGACCCCACACCAGCCACACACCTGGGACCAAGTGGGTGCTGGGGAGAGAAGAGGTTAAGCTGAGGCAGTGCCAGCAGAAATCAGAGGATTACAGGTTTGTTGCCGGACTGTCCCATCTGTCACCAGCACAAAGACAAGCCCTGTCTCAGGCTGGGCTGTCAGCAAAGAGCCCACCACTACATTAGGACTCCATTAGGGGAGACTGGCGGTGGGAAATGGCAGCTGTCAAGGCACTATCATTTCTCCTGTAATTCCTCCCGCTCCTTTCTCAACTGCACTTAAATAGCAGGTCTACCCACTGGGCCAATTTTGCATTTTCTTCCTCCTGCTGCTCCTCTTCTTTCTTTAAAGCTGCAGCTCCCTGGGCCCCTTCCCTGAATCCTGCCAGTGCCAGTGCTGCCTGTGCCTGCCTGTGGCATCTCCACGAGGAGAAGGGCTCAGGAGCTTCGGCAGCATCTTAGCTGTGGAGTCACAGTGATGCCAGCCTGGTCTGCAATGGCACCGCTGGGCTCTGCCACGGGGCTCACTGGCTCCTGACCTTGGCACATGAGGAGGGGAGGTGGATCACAACCTCCAAGGACCAGCAGTGTCCTTTTTATATCCCATCAACTGGGACTATCTCTGAGCTGGTGAATGTTTCCCGGTCTGTGCTGCCCTTGCCCCAAAGCCTTGTTGCCCTGGTCCTGCTCTGTGAAGTGGGACAGGGTGGGCAGGGCAGCAGCAGGTGAGCAGGTCTGGGGGTCGTGTCCAGTGGCTGTGGGCTGTGCTAGAGCAAGGGTTCTTCCTCTGGCCATCAAATCTGCCAGATCTTTCAGCATTTGGCAGAGACTCCTGGTTTGGACTGCCTGGTACAGACATGGCCACTTTGGGGTGGGATGCTGCCCTGGCTCCAGACAGTCTCAGATCTTGCCTAGAGATAAAACCATGGAGGACAACCAGGTGCCCTGATGGGACAAGATCACCTGGAAACTCTCAGGACCTGCAGAGACCATCAGCTCCAGGAGCAGCCTCAGGGAAGCATCTCAGCATGGTGGGGGTCTCCATGCCCACAGCTTTCCTGGGAGTCCCTGGGTCTTCCCACACCCTGCCCTGCCCTCACTGCGTTTCCCACCAGACCCAGCACAGCTCCCACGCCGGCACTCCCTGTGGAGCCTCCTTTTCCAGCAGGAGATCAAAACAAACACTTGTGTGGGGAAGTGCATTGCAGTGGTGCTCGAAATAAATAACTAATTTCTCCTTACATGATCTCAAGGAGCAGGAGAGGCGTGAATAGCAGGGCCCGGTGTCGGGCTGACTGGACTCCCCGGTGCGGTAATTCAGAGGATGACAAACATAAGCCAAAGAAAAATGTGGAGAAATGGGCACTTCCCGCAGCCCTGAGCAAAGGAGCTATTGCAGGGTTTGGAAATAACGAAGGCAAGAAGAGGGAGAGAGGGGAATTTTCTCATTGAGACCAAGTGAAGTGCCAAACAAGCTGCTATTATGGTGGCTTTGAGAGGCACAGGGAGGGGGTGATGGGGAGGAGAGCAGGGGGAAGGAGAGGAGGGAGGTGGGGGAGAAGAGAGGGAGAGAGGGCTGGAGAAAGGGAGAAGAGCAGGGGATGTGGGGACGAAGGGATGTGAGGAGCCAGAGGTGTGAGGTGACGTGGGGGAGACAGAGAGAGGACCAAGTTTTGTGATGGTGGCAGAGCCACCACATGCCAGTGCCCCATCCCTCACCCTGGGTCCCTCCATCTCCATACCCCATCCTCACTCCTAGCTACCTCCTACCCCCTGCAACCACCACCACCAAGAAGGGGAAAAAAAACTGAAAAAAGAAAAAAAAGAGATGGAAAGAAGGAAAACAAAATATCTACAGTTGTCGAGACAAGGGGAGAAAAATAGAGGCAAACATCCATAATTTTCTCTGTGGGGCTTTGCAGTAATTGAGCCATTTGGATAAAAATAAAGGCAGCAGGGCCTTTAGGTAAGAGGAGCTTTTGCAATCCAAGAAGCCTGAATTATGCGTCTTGTATCACTTGAAACCCCCCACCACATCACCCCCCTCCTCCTCCCCCATGCGACACCAAACCACTTTCCCTTTTCTTCTTCTTCTCCTCCTTTTTTTTCCCTCCCTCCTTTTTTAAGTACCCTGTCAAACAGCGTCCAACGAGTGGAGAATTTCAGCTGTCACAACTAATTTCAGCGCGTGTGTGTGCGAAGGTGTGTGTGTGTCTCAGGCGAGGGGGGAGGCGGGTGATGGAGGCTTTATTTTTTTCCCCTGTTTTTTTATTCCTCAAAAGGAAGATTTACATCAGAAATTTGTTTCTGGGAGTGTTTAAGGCCTGTAATTTCCTTCTTTTCAACTGCTGCCTGATGTCTTCTTGCCTGTTCCCTCCAGGCCATCCCTGCCAGTCTGGCACTGGGGCTGGCTGGTTGTCACCATCCTGGCAGCTTGGTACCTTGGTCCTCATCCTGCCTGGCATCAAGGAGCCTCCTCCATCTCTTTCCAGGGCTTGAGGATGCCAAAATTCAGCTCTGGGTCTGGCAGTGAAAGTTCCAGCTTCTCCCTGCCAGTGTCCCAGGACTGGGGGCTTTATGATTCAGGTTTGGTCACCCTTGTAGTCTCTTTGAGGTTGGCATTACCCATAGGGTCATGGGGTGAATCCTGCTGAGAACAGGGCACCCCTGAGAGCTGAATGGGGCTGCTGCGCTGATTCCCCCACCCAGGACCTGCCTGGGAGAAGGGGCAGCTTAGAATAGGCTGAGCATGTTGGGTCTTCCCAGCCAGAGTTAGAAGGGGGAAAAGTCCCTGAATCCAGCAAACTCTCTGTGCTTTCTCTTTGCAAGAGAGGCAGAAGCAAAGCCTGGGGCATGGCTGGAGAAGTTGCCTCTACCATGACTGGAAGTGGATGGGATGGCTGAGCTGATATAGATGGTCTGCAGTGTTCAAGGCCAGACTGGATGGAGCTCTGAACAACCGGGTCTAGTGGGAGGTGTCCCTGCCCAAGGCAAGGGGGTGGAACAAGATGATCTTTAAGGTCCCTTCCAACCCAAACCAGTCTGTGATTCTATGATTCTGTGATTAGAATCCATCTCCCATGGGCTGTGTCCCTTTCTCCTAAAATAAATGTGTTTTTTTTTTTCTTTTTTCTGGGAGGAAAGGCTGGAGACCAGCTGGTGTAACAGAGGTGAGTGGAGCAGAGTGTGTATCCCAGTAAAGAAGTGTGTTCCCTGCTCTTGGAAAGCCACCAGATAATTCCGTCAGCCTCAGCAATTCCTGCCCACTCATGTAGGCACAAATGAGATGCATGAAACTGCAAAGAGCAAGAACCAGCCAAGGAGGAAGCAGTGCTATGCGGGACATCGCTTGGGTCATGAATTTCCTTCTCAGGGCTTTGGGAAATGGGGTCTGGGATCAGGGAACCTTGGGCTATTCCAGGCTCAGTGTGCAAAGCCAGCCAGGCCAGGAGCTGACTGCAGGCTGCAATTTGGGAGGTCTCAGCAGGAAGGGCTGTGCAAGGCCCTGCTCAAGGAACAAGCTTTGCATGCTTTTTGCATTAATCCTGGACTAACTGGTCCTTGCATCATCCCAGAGCCTCCTGCTGCTCTGCTGCAGTGGGAGGGATGTGACTAGGGACTGAACCAGACCCGGGGGTTCCATGGGGATGTGCAGGCACCTCTGGGATCTCCAGTTCTTGGCAGAGCTCCCCGGAGCACACTGACACTCCATGCCCAGGAGCTTTGGGAAAGGTGTCACCAGCACCATGACAGTGTCCAGTCACAGCCATGTGGGTCAGGAACACAGTTCTCAAACATATGGACCAAGCCAGCCAGGAAACAGATGCTGTGGATGATGTTTCCACAGAGGGGTTAAGTGGTGGGACACCTTTGAGACACCACAGCAGGGATGGAGGGAGTGGCACAGCCTGGCATGGGGTGGCACAGGCAGGGAGGGACAGGATGGCACAGGCAGGACAGGATTGAATGAGCAGGTAGAGGATGGCCACAGGTGGGGATGGAATAGCACAGGTAGAGGTGGGATGGCATAATCAAGAAGGGGATGGAACAGGCAGGGAGGAACAGGATGGCACGGGTAGGGCTGGGATGGGAGGAGCAGGACCAGGATGGACCAGGGAGGGCCGAGATGGACCAGCCAGGACCGGGATGCCAGGGTCAGGGCTGGGATGCTGAGATGCTATGAGGGCTGGGATGCTGGGATAAGGGCTGGGATACCAGGGTCAGGACCGGGATGCCGGTGTCAGGACCAGGGATGCCGAGATAAGGGCTGGGATGCGGGATCAGGGCTGGGATGCCAGTGTCAGGACCGGGGATGGCAGGACCAGGACTGGGATGCTGGGATGCCGGTGTCAGGGCTGGGGATGGCAGGACCAGGACTGGAGTGCTGGGATGCCGGAGTCAGGGCTGGGGATGGCAGGATGAGGACCAGGATGCTGGTGCCTGTGTCAGTGCTGGTGTCAGGCCCGGTGTCAGTGATAGGATGGTGTAAGGACCGGGATGCCGGGATGAGGACCGGGATGCCGGTGACAGTGCCGGTGTCAGTGTCGGTGTCAGTGCCGGGATGCCGGGATGAGGACATGTCGGTGTCAGTGCCAGTGTCAGTGCCGGTGTCGGGGCCGGTGACAGTGCCAGTGTCAGTGCTAGGATGGTGTAAGGACTGGGATGCCGGGATGAGGACCGGGATCAGTGTCGGTGTCACTGCCGGTGTCCCGCACAGGGTCCCCTCCCCGTGGGGTTCCCACGCTCTCCCGAAGGGGGCGTGGCCTTGAGCACTGAGGGCGTGGCCTGTATGTCAATGGGCGTGGCCTGCTCTAACCCCGCCCCTCCCTCCCCGCCTTGCCCAGCAGCCCCGCCCCTCCTCGCGTGCCCCGCCCCCCGGGGGCACTTCCGGCGGAAGCGGGGGGCTCCTTCCCTTTCCGGGCGCGGGGCCCCGGGCGGAGCGGGGCGGGCCATGGCGGACCTGGCGCAGGGGCAGGGCCAAAGCCAGAGCCAGGGCGCGGCGCCCGTGGGGATCAAGCCCGAGGGCTTCGTGGACGCCCTGCACCGCGTCCGCCAGGTGAGGCACCGGCCGGCGGGCCGGGGGCGAGCGCGCCGCCGGCGGAGGAGGAGGAGGCTGCGGGGGCGCCGCTAGGCCGCGGGGCCGGGGCAGGGCCGTGCTGCCTCCGCTGTCCCCGCTGTCCTCCCTGCCGAGGGGCCCGAGCGCCCCGGGGATGTGCCCTGACAGCTGCGGCGGGGCTGGCGGAGGGGCGGCCCGAGGCCCCCCGGCGCTGGGCGGTGCGGGGTGATGTCAGTGCGGGTTTTGAGCGCGGCCGCGTACGTGAGGCTGAGCCGGAGGAGGGCAGAGGAGCTGGGGAAGGGGCTGGAGCAGCAGGAGAGGCTGAGGGAGCTCGGGGGGCTCAGCCTGGAGAAAAGGAGGGGCAGGAGGGACTTTTTGGCTCTCTGGAACTCCTTGATGGGAGAGGGGAGTCGGGGGGGTCGGGCTCTGCTCCCAGGGAACAGGGACAGGACAAGGCGACAGGGCCTCAGGCTGTGCCAGGGCAGGTTTAGGTTGGATATCAGGAGGAATTTCTTCACAGACATCAGAATGAGCTGCCCGGGGAGGTGGCGGAGTCGCCATCCCTGGAGGTGTTCAGGGAGAGACTGGATATGGTGTTCTGCTTTAGTTGACAAGGTGGGGGTCGGGCACAGGTTGGACTCGGTTATCTCAAAGGTTTTTTCCAAACTAATTCATTCTGTGACTCTGCATACACACCTTGGCAGTGCAAGAGCTTCAGGTTCCCTCCAGGGAGGAGGGAGGTGCTCCCCAGAGGAACTTCTGAACTTACATGGTGCTAAAAGGGAAAGTTTCAGGGAAGGTGCTCAGAGCTGCAGGAACCAACCCCGTTGTCTTCAGCACAGGGTATTCCAGGTGCTTGTGTGCTCCTCGTTTTGGGGGAGGTTGCTCCAGGACATGAAGCTGCTGCTCACAGGGCAGATGTTGTGACTGTTCATCTCATCTCCTGTCCCATGTCTGTCCCAGGTGTTTGTCCCACCTCTGAACAGGCTGTGCTTTACTTGTGTGTAGTGGCTGCACCGTAAGGAGATGTAACACAGCTGAACACCAGGACCACAGCCCAGCTGGGGCTCAAAGACCCTGACTTTATGCTCTCCAATGTCACAGGCCAGGTGGGAGAAATCTCCTTCTTGCCCAGACTCTTTGTGGTTTCACTGAGAGGCCCTAAGACCTCTCAGGTGCTCTCTCTGATGGAACTGAGGTGCTTTACCCTCACTCTCAGCTCACCTGTGAATCAGTGTGGCAGCCACTCCGTGCTGTGCACCAGCACCCTGCACCTTTCCAGGGACACCACAAGCTGCTCTGCTCTTGGGTCACTTTTGTTTCTCAGCGTGGGCACAGGTGGGGTCTGAGCTGCCTCCCTGGTGAGGCCGTGTGTCACTTCCAGTCACTGACAGAATGCTGTGGCCTTGATGTGTGATGTCTGAACACCCAGGGTTATCTGCTTGATGCAGTCCAATTGAGAGGTGTTGCACTGTGTTTGTCTTGACCTGTCTGTCTGTCATTGCAGAAGCATCTTTTTGAGTATCTGAAAGCATTACCACCATTGAATAACTCGTTTGTGTAAAAGAAAATAATCACTTGCTGGTACCTTGCAGCTTGTTGAAGTTATTCTGTGGGTGTGTTTCCAGTCCAGAGGAGGGACATGAAGTTGGTAAGGGGACTGGAGCACCTCCCCTGTGAAGGCTGAGAGAGCTGGGGCTGTTCAAGCTGGAAAAGAGAAGGTTGTGTGAAGACCTCACAGCACCTTCCAGAACCTGGAGGGGCTACAGGGAAGCTGGAGAGGAACTCTTCATCAGGAACTATAGTGATAGAACAATGGGGGAATGGGTATAAAAGGGGAAAAGTTAAGTTAGATGTCAGGAATTCTTGGCTGTGAGGGTGGGCAGGCCCTGGCACAGGTTGCCCAGAGAAGCTGTGGCTGCCCCATCCCTGGAAGTGTCCAAGACCAGGTTGGATGGGCCTTGGAGCAACCTGGTTTTGGGCTAAACCACAGCACTGACTGCAGATGGATCTGAATTTGTGTTTGTGGGGTGAATCTGTGAGTCCCCAACCCACGTGTGAAGGAGGTGGAGTAATAAATACTTCTGTGCCCCAGCTGTGGGGGAAAGTATTTGCATTCCTCAGAGCTGCTAGGATGTGAGATGACTGAGGAATAAGAAACCTGGAATACCTTTGAAAAAGATTATATTGCTTTCAGTATTTGTGCTGGTCTTGGATTTTTTGTGAACTCTGAAATATTTGAGATTTATAAATAATTACTTTTTCAAGGCAGTGCTGAGACTTTGAGATGGTCTGTCCTGCATCTCCTGCAATACACCTCGAGTGGGTGGGATAAGAAAATAAGCACTGAAATTAATTTCTCTTGGACTGGCCTTTTGCTCTTACTGACCAAACAGCATCTTGCTTGGTGTTCACCATCTCCTGTTCTCCTTGGCAGCCCATCTCCAGTGTAACACTTGTGTGTGCAGCACTTGCTGGTTCCCTCTTCTTACATGTGCTGTTCTTATAATCTGCCATGTGTACTGTTTGAATCCCAGTTTCTGGCAATGATGTGAAGAGGGAAGCTGAGGCTTTCATGGCTGATGTGGCAGATGGCACCTCAAAAGTGGACGAACATCCTGGGACTTGCTGGGAGTTAATGGATTATGTGTTTGAAATCCTTTTCTGTATCAGGCTCTAACTTCTATTTTCTATGGTAATGGAGGAGTCTTAGACTAACTTTTCTTTACCCCCTTGCAGATTCCTTTTTCAGGTCACCCTCAAATAGCTTTAGGGCTTTGCAATTACTTTAGGACATGAAACTTAAATGGCTGTGGATGGTTTTGTTGCTTCCTACAGAGCTCTGGAGAAACGGCTTCACACCTACTCAAGTGTTCTGCTCAGTGAATGGGAGGAGCAGCACAAGCACTAGAACAGTCTGAAGGGTCAGATGACGGGACCTTATTTTTTTATTGTGCTAATACCTAGAATTGGTGATTTTATCAGTTGCTGTTCTTTGCAGGGCAACATGAAGAGGTTTTTCCTAGAAGCTGAGCCTGTTCTCTTGAAAGCTGAATTCTGCAGATACTTGTGTTTGAGTCCTGCTGTGCCCTAGCAAAGAAGTTTCATATTTAAAAGTAGCTTTTTTTATTGCACCATTTTTAATGTCTGTTAAAGGAAGGTGCAGAAGGACAGAAGTGCAAGGTATAGGAAAACATGTATCCCTCACACAACTTCGTGGATCATTTTGTTTTTCTTGACTTTACCATAGCAATTTCTAGCTGGGATTTGTGCTGTGTCCTTTAAAATCTTTGTTGGAGAGCTTTATTTTGGGGAATTTAGGGGCAGAAACAGTGATGCCTTTTTTCCTGTGTATTTCAGGACTTGGTAAAATGGATGCATTGGGTTAAGGGGAGAATAAAAAGCCAAGACTGACATACAGCAGGACAAAAGCAGTGGCTAACAAGCAGTACATTACTCAAGGTCATTCAGGCAGATAAGGGCCAGGTCTGCTTATTTTTGCCATATTCTAATTTTTGTGCTTACCCCCTGCTGAACTTGTTGTAAAGACTGAGCTTCCCATTTTTAGTTGAGCATGAGAAGTTAAAATGTATTTTAACTGCCACATGTTCTTTAAAAGCTCAGCTCTTAATTTTGCAGGGTGGTTTTTCTCCTGCTGTAGTGAGGTGACATATTGTCTGCCTGTAATCCGGTGGCAGCTGGAAAGCTTTAGAGATAAGGGGGCAAGTTTAAATAAAGGAGTGGGGGGTGAAGAGGAAAATATCCCAAAAGCTGATAATGTAAAAATTGCTTTAACACACTTGCTTTGCCCTTTACTTGGAGGGTTCTAGTGTCAGTGTGATCATTGTGTGCAAAGCATGAGTGGGGGTTTGCAAAGCTTCCCTGCGCTGGGAGCAGACTGCCTTGGTGCCAGGGAGCTGTTCCTGCACACCTCTGTGCTTCAGGCTGGCTTCCTTTCCTAGGCCAGACAACTTTTTTATTTCTCTGGAGTGTGTGGTGGGTCATTTCACCTGAAAACTGTCATCCATGACTAACAGAAAGAGAGTTTGTGAAGGGGATGTTAACATCCAATGTCCCAAAACATGTCTGAGTATATTATACTTGATACTGTTCCTTTTGGTCTACATTGTAAGTTAGGAGATGAAAGCTGTTAATAGATTATTGTGAAATATATTTTAAATTTTTCAGTGTTGAAGTAGTCAGAAAACATCTATGGTCTTTGTACCTTCATTAAGATACTCTGCATCCCAAAATGTGGGCAAGGGGCTGGATCTGGATCTAGAGATGCATTTAACAAAAAAGCAAGGCATCACCTGGCACTCCATGAGGGAGTGGGCAGGATGTGTTCATGCTTTCAGAACCAGCTTTCTGGGGCCTTATTGGAGATGTTGATGTACAAAGCACTTGTCTTCAAAGCTTCACTACAGGATCACTGGACTGGTCCTGGAGGAAGATTTTATTCTCTATCTCTGGCGTTTCTGACACAATGAAGTTGTTGACTTTCTAAAAGGAGGCAGAACAGAATGGGCTATGGGGAGAAAATGGTCCAAACTTGGAGCCCTTTACATGCGAGGCATTGAACAAAATGTTTCCTATTCTCTTTCTAAAAGCAGTGCCCTCAATCTTTCAAGATTATTGCAAATAGCTTTTTTCAGTACCCTGTGGTTCTGAATCTTGGGCAGTTGTTTATTCCACTGCAGCAGAAGATAGTGTCAACACCCAGAGTTACTGCAGATGTCTTTCTGTTGCAGTAAAACACAAATTTTAGAGACACCTTTAGATGTATTTGTCATTTTAAACATACTGTGTAAAATGCTCTTTCATCTGTTCCTCTTGCTTATTCTCTGGTGAAATCCAGTTATAATAGACTGACATCAGTCTCCTAGTAAAGTTCTTATTCAGTGGTTTTCTTTTTGCTGAAAAAGGAAGCAAATGCTGTAGAATACACTGTGCTTTATATTTGTTCTGTAACTGCTTTGTTCTGCACTTGCTTGTTATAGCAAAGTACTTTATGTAGGCAAGGGGTGCTATGAGACTGCAGTTTGTCTGTCCCTGGGAGGGGGTGTTAACTTGGGTGCAGCACCCAGACAATGCACCTGGATGCTTTTAGGGTGGGCTTACACCAGTGAGCTCTGAGAGCTCATGGAAGAGCTCATGTTGTCGGCACCCATCTGTACAGATGTCTCCCAAAAGTCACTAGAGATGAGCTTAACTTTTCACTTCTGTTAAGTGATGTTTAGGTGTGTTATCTAAGTCCCCTGACTGTCTCCTCTTTGCTGTAAATGAACTCCTTGCATGCTGGCTCGGCAGGGAAGGGCAGTTCCCCCTCTGGAAGGGTTGGAAGCAGAGTCACAGGCGGTGTTAGTTGTGTTTGTGCTGTATTGACCACTGCAGGAAATGGAAACTAATTCTGGGCTGATAGTTTGCCCACTGGCTTATTCCTCATACAGTAAACAGACTGATCCAGTCTCTTTGACAGGGAGTTCCCAAACCTGTCCTTGTGCTGTGTATTGTCACCTTGTCTCTCTGCTCCCCCATGGGGGTGTGAGTGTGCATTTCTGTGTGTCTGGATCTGCACAGACACAAGAGGAATTGCATGTCCTCCCACACAGCTCTGGTGGTGGCAGCTTCTCCAGGACAAAGTTGGTGAGGTAGTTTGAACCTTCCTTTTTGCAAGATTTAGCTTGTCAGCCCTCCATTGAACAAATAATCCTGAATATAATGTTCTAAGGAGAGGAAGAGAAACTGAGTGAATGGGATCTTAATTAAACAAATACTAAAAGCAAGCAGAAAATTGTTTGCTTTACAAAAGAAACACCATGTTACAAAGCCACCTGAGAGAAGTTTGGAGTGGAGCAAATGTCTTATTGGGAGAAAGAATGTTTAGCTGTGGTGGATGAAACTTGAGGTGTGCTAATCAAGCTTTTATCTCCTGTTTTTATAGATTGCTGCTAAAATTGGAGATATTCCTCACTTGAATAATTCTACAACACTTGTGGACCCATCAGTCTACGGTTATGGAGTGCAGAAACGGCCCCTGGATGATGGAGGTAAGCTGGCTGTGATTAGTCAGTCTTGAGGGTGCAGCTCCTGAAATTCATCCATGGAGGCAGTTTTCTGCTTTAAGGATGGAAAAGACATCTTTCTGTGTATAGAAATTTTATACAAGATTCCCTGTGCTGTAAAGTCTTATCTAGATAGCACAGGGCTCCCAGGCATTAGTATTAATGTGAAGCAATTATTTGTAGTTCATGAACTTTGGCAATTAGCAAATAAACTCTGTAATTTAAATCTTGTTCTGTGGCAGTTAGGGAGGGAGGAGAATGTGCATGTTGGGCCTGTGCTGGAGCCCACGTATGGAGTGCCAAATGTACATAGTAAAGCTGTCCTTCCCTGTTGACCCTTGTTTTCTGGGAGCAGGCAGTGTGCAGGAACAGCATTGCATGTGTTCCCTTCCATGTGTAGCAGTGATCATAGCACAGGGGCTGAGTTGCTGTTGAGTTCTGGTTGCTTTGCATGTGAATTTTAAGGAGAAAAGGTATTGATGTAAGGTGATATAAATTGGAAGAGAAATTCCTGTATTACCTTAGCTTTATTCATAGCTTTTGTTTAAGAATTCTGAAGTCTCTGAAGCTTTTAACATCAGCCCCAGCTAAATAATAGTTTACTGAATGGACCATATGTGGTAACTGTAATGAGTCAACATTGCATGAAGTGTTACAGCTTTAAAATAAGCCATTAGTGTCTTATCTTTGGTGGGTACAACAGAAGAGTTTTCTGGTTTTGATAAATCTGATGATGTGCATTGTTACAAGAAGTGTTTAAACTGTATTATCTGCTGTTTTATAGATAAAAAGAGCTCATCTTTACTTGTGGTTGATTATGAAAAAACCCCCACGTGGCTATGTCTTCCTTTTGCTATTTCCTCTAGCATTTTTCCTGACACAGGTAGCCCTGCAGGGTGATTCTCTCCCCCATGGATATGTTCAGGAATACTGAGGAGATAAGTGAAGCTGCTGCCTAGCACTTCATTTTGAAAAGAATTTTTTTTGGTCTGATACAAAGGCTGAAAATAACTGCACGTCTGCTTCTCGGTCTGAAAGAACATGCTGGAGCATGGGGAGAAGTTTCTTTTATGTGGAGCCTCTGGCTTGCTAATGTTACTGTTTTCTGAACACATGCCACCACCCACTTCTGTTCTGCTTTCTGCTGTTGGCTCTGTTTGAGCAACAGGTTGCTGCTCCTTTGGTTGGGGGTTTTAGGAAAGAAGGGATTTATCTGGGTGGGCCCTGTATCTGGCTGGAGCATCACTGTGTCTGTGAGAACTCAGAGGTCTGGCATTGCTGGTGGGTGCTGGTTCTGCAGGGGAAGGTGCTCAGCCATCACAGGCTGTGCAGTGTTAGGGAATGCAGAACAGCTCTGAGCTGTGTCTGAATAGCTTTGGGACATGGCTGTGTGTGAAAAAGAATAAAAATAGCCTTCTGGGAAACAGTCATTCACAACACTTGCCTCGCCTCTGTCTTTCATTGATTCATCAGACTGAACTGAGATCTGACCTGTTGACAAAATGGTTTTTAGGGACTTGTAACACGTGAAATGGTTGTAGGGCTTAGTGACAGCACAGGTTAGACTTTGTACTTAAACTTGTACTGGCGAGCCCTAGAACTTGCTGAGCCTTGTTTGTGTTGACACAGAGCGTGTCAATATCATTGCAGTCTGGGCTATAAATGTACATTACTGCTGGTTTCTTGAGCTGGGATAGATAACTCCATGGAGCAGCTACTGCTCCTGGGGGAGCCTTACAGAGTGGCTGCTCCTGACTCCTTGTTCTGGTCACTCTGTATTCAGCTCTGGACCTTGTCTGTAACTGTTTTTAAAGTATCTCCAACACTGTATTTGCCCTTTGGTTGTTCATATACATCTGTGTATAACTTTGTCCAACTCCCTTCCCAAAAATCTGATCTGTGAGATCTTAGAAGAGAAATGATTGAAGTCATATTTTAGAGGCTTGAAGTTTGACAAAACAGCAGGAATTGTGAAGGTAGGAACAGGGATTGTATCACTTCTTTCAGCCTTGGTTTTATTTCTGATGGCACTAGCAAGTCCTGCACTGAGATACAGGTGTGTGATGAGTTCACCACCTACCTGTGTGATCCACCTGTGCTGCTCTTTACCTGCAGCCTGGGAAAGCAGCTCCTGAAGCAGCCAGTGCTTCTTGCCCTGTATGTTTGTGGTATGATCCATATCTTAGTCTTGGGCTACCTGCCATGGCATTAAAAGTCTGTGATGCATCTTTACCTTCAGCATCTGGAAGATGGCAGTTGCTTTTAATAGAACACTTAAGTCAGGAAATCACTTTCTCTTTGGAGGAGTGTGGGGATTGCATGCCCACTCTTTTCTCTATTTGCTGCTTGTCTGTGAACCACAGTTTGGAGGCATTGTCAGGAAGCAATTGTGCTGTCACACATGCTCTGGAATTGTTATAGTGCAGGAGTTTGGATAGTTCTGCTCTGGACCACTTAGAAACAAATCTGGTGGGGAACTTCCCCCTGTGTAGTGCATGTTCACAGCTGGGTGAAGGTCTCATTGCTTCCTTAGCCCCATGCAGCTCTTGGGAAACTAATGCTGTTCCTAATACTGCTGAAAAAAACTGGCTCCAGAGGAAGTATTTAAGGTGACAGGAAAACTGTCTGTCTTTCAGGACTATATAATTCTTCCTGTCTGTTTTTGTAAACAGCTGCTGCTGTGGCTGGCTTAGGAAGTGGTCTTAAGACAGGTGACAGTGAACTGATCAAAACAAATGCAGCTGCCTTTAAAGCATTTCCAGGAAAAACAGATTTGTCATAGTCTTGGAAACCAGAATGCGTGAGTGCTTTTTGCACTTCCCTTAACTTAACCCTCATCTGAACCAAAGAGCAATAGGATTGGCCTTGGTGACCTGGCCTGGTGGTCTTGGATAGAGCTTGAGCCTGATTATGTCTCTTTTCCCTGGCTTCTTTATTTCCCCTTTCTGGAAACAACTTTAAAATAATCCTGCAAATAGCTGTAGTGCAGGGAAGAGATCAGATTTATTTGTACTGCTCCCAGGAAGTCGTATCTGGCACTTCTGTGGCCACTTGCAGGGGTTGTTAATGTTTCACAGCAAACTTGAGCACTGGGGACAGGTGAACCCTGCAGAGAGACCTGGTGGCATCTTGCCTGTGGCTGCTGCTGAGGACAGATCCCAGCTCTCCTGTTAATGGCCAGCAGCTTTCCCTGGCCTCCATTCTTAATTAATAGGTTCCCTCTAATTACCAGCACAATTTAATAAGTTTATATAACGCTAAATAATCTTTTAAGAAGCGGCTTCCTTTTGTTCAAGGGAAGCAGAGGTCTAGTCTGCTAGAAAGAGACTGATGAGAATGTTACCTTTGTTTGGGCTGCTTTCAAGGAGTGTCCTGTGAGATCTGTAGGGTTAAGCAGCAGTGTTGCAGCTGAAGGCTGGGGCATCCTTTGAGTCTGAGAAAACAAAGGTGAGAGACCTTGGAAAAGCTTCACACCCTTCTCTCCACCCCTTTCTCCTCCCCAAACTGCTGTGGTGCATCCAGATATGAAGATGGGCTGTTTTGGTGTAATAAAACTTCATTGTAGGAGAACCGAGGGGCTCAAACACAACATGATCTAGTTACAGAGCACTTTATTTCTTTACTCCAGTGTGTTTTCAATAAAAATCGTGGTGGGTGGAAGGAAACTTTATGCCTGTCTCTTGCTGCTGCTGAAAGTCAGTACTGGTGCTCCTTGACACATCTGCAGCAGCAGCAGTAGGACCAGGGCAGAAGTCCAGATCTCTTGGCAAGAGGTTTAGCTTAATGCACAAAATGCCACTGTTCTTCAAAATTGCAGCTTTACAGATGGCCATTTTTTAAATAAGGCAGCTTAAGGGAGGGGGGGAAAAAACCTATAAAATTTGCAGTGGAAGCAGACACAAAAATTATTATGTTTTGACCATTTAATTAAAGAAAAACCTTGCAATACATAATGATGAAAAATTGAGTTAACTAATGTCTGCCTTGTAGCTTTCTGAGATTTATGATGATACATTTTGGTTCAAAAGTATGAAATGCAGCCCTGTTCCACTGCTCTCTGGGAGATGTGTCACTCTGATTTTATTCTAGCCATGAAGGTATTCTTGAAAAGATTGTATATTCCCATCATGCACATTAATTTAGTGGGAGGCACTGCTCTGTTTTATGGGGTGGAAAAAAAAAATCCGCATTTGTTTTGAGTGTCTGTTAGGTAGAATTCAGTTAAGGTGAAGCCTAAAGCAGAATGAAGAGTTATCAACCAGCAGGTGCCATTAATAGGAAATTGTGCTGATTTTATTCAGTATTTTTCCTTATTTGCAGTAAAATGACTGCAGTTACAGTTAAATTGTGCTCAATAGATGTAAAAGGGGGAAATATGTATGTGGCTTGTCAGAGTTCAGCCCCCTCCTCAGTGTGAGGGGAGACAGTGGAATGGTGCATCAGCTTTTGGAATTGTGGTGAGCAAGGGCTGCCCCAGCCCTGCCTCTCTATTAGTCCCTGTTTTTCAGAGCAAAATGGGCATATTGGAGAAGAAATGGACATTTATGTTGTTGGAACCAGGAGCCACATCTTTTTTCCCCCCCCAATAACTGATTTGAAGTAAATAATTTCCAGCTCTCTCCATCTGCCTTCAATCTCAGCTCTTGGAGAGTTTATCTGTGAAATGTGGAAGGAATGGTCTCTCACATGAGTTATTGTGGCATATCTTTTAAAAATTAATTTGTACAATAAATATACATTAAGGCTGATATCTGCCTGGAGTAGTGAATGGCTTATTATGTTTGCGTAGTACTTGGAATGGGTTGAAGACATTGTTACATACATCTAAAACATTAATTCCCTGACTGATTTAACTTCCTGTGCTCATACAGGTTTCCCCTAAGTTGTCTTTTTCAAGTGTAGGATTGTGTTACAAGATGAAGGCTCTTCCCTTCCTTGAGTGAACTTGGGGAGTTGATTATAGGATGTGTATCTGTCTCATAATTTGTGGGCAGCGGCTGCAGCGGAACAGGCTGCTCAGAGAGCTGCGACAGTGAATTGAAATGCCAAATGGATATTTAAATACAGGCTTGCAGAGCTAAAGCCACTCTTTCTGGCATCTTGATAATGAGTGGCCTTGGCTGTGGCAACCCCAGACTACACCAATAGCCACCAGACCTACCGTGTGTAGTTAAAAAATTCAGGGTCCAGGTTGGGGTAAGATTCTGGATTTGGTCCTATTTGCTCAGCTCCATGGTAGGAGCTTATCAGCCAGAAAAAATAATCCCCATTACATCACCCATGTTTTTCAACTGCAGTATTTATAGTTATCAAATTAGAGCTTTTTATATTCAGGGTGAGAATATGCAAAGACAAATGTTGCAGAGTCAATAAAGCAGCAGTTGTCTGATCACCAAGCTGGGGAGAGTAATAAAATATATATGCTGTCAATACAGTGGTCCAGAACTATTACGAAGGTATTGGCACAGCAGAAATACAGTATTGACTCTCTTTGTCTATTTTCTTTGGGTAAAGTGTTTGGCCACAAACTTTATGCGTTTTTCTCCCGGATTTAGAGCATGTGAGATGCAGCCACTTTCTATCCCTGCCAGCTGATTGCCATTTTATTTCAGGTCAAAGAATGTGCAGCTTGCTGCAAGGTAGTTTGGAACAGCATCTTTATTATCACAGCTCACATGTTGGCCAGTTTCATTTGTTTTGCTCCCTGTGCCCTCCAGGCATGCAACATAATCTTTCAACTGGTTGATAGCACCAAATGGTCTGGTTTTTAGCTGGTTTGCTGCAGGCAGAGTCCAGTAGGAAGCCCAGCAGGGCATGTCTTCCTACTTTGCATGAATTGGTCTAATGATATTTCCCCTATTAACACTTGGAAGAAAGATCTAATGCTTGGGGTTGGAGGGAAGTCTGTCTGAGGGTTGTCAGTGGGGAGATAATGCTCATCATAGATGGAGCAGCAGCTAAGGTGGCAGAAATGCCTGGAATGTGTGTGTTCAGGAACATGTGTTTGGTTGGGGTTAAATATTGTTTGGGTGTCACGAGGTGACTTACCAGCCGTATTCCTTTAACAGGTCTCCGTGTAAGTGGGCTCCATGGAGCACAGATCAGAGACACAGAGAGAAGTATGTCCCTAATGCTTTTGGCCTGGACTGAGTGAATCTCTGACTCTGCTCAGCTTTTATTCTTGTGTTTAATACATACCAGTCTGCTTGAAATTTCTCTTCTCCCTCCTCCCTCCCCCCTTTTTTCTTCTTTTTTTTTTTTTACTACTTTGGGCTTAATTTGGGAAGGGGGGAGGTTAGTTACAGGGATTTGGATTTGGGCAGGCAGGATTTTCTCCCATGACTCTCAGCATGGGGAGACACGGATCAATTCCCTATCCTGTGTTCAGCTGGACACTGGGTTATGGTGTGTGTTGATCAAGAAATCCCCTCCTGTTTTGTACCACATAACGCATTCATTTCAGCCACTGAACCTAAATTACTGTTTTGCTTTTCTTTCTTTTTTGATGAAACGGTAAGGACTCTTTTTCTATAGGGATGAAGTTAGTTTATCCGTGCTAATGCTTTGATTTTTTTCCCTTTTTTCTCTCTCTGCCACAGTAGGTAACCAGTTAGGGGCCCTGGTACATCAAAGGTAAGCAGTGGGTTATGTTTTATTATTTATTGATCAATTCTAATTGTTTATTGATCCACCATCTGTAGTAGTGTTAGGAAGTCAGAGGTTGAGAATGTGGAGAAACTGTCAGCTTGGGTTTTCTCCAGCCTGGGTTGTTTGTTCTGATGTAAAAAGAGGAGTTGATGTGAAACTTGGATTTGGCTCCTCTAAAGCTGCAGGACCGAAAAGAATAAATTCCCTCTCCTTTCCTTTCCCCTGGCCTGGCAGGGGGCAAGAAAGAAAAAGTTTAAAAAGGTCTGGCATTTTGACAGAAGGTGGAAGCATCAAACAGATGTGTTATTGTTATTATTATTTAGCTTTGTTGGTGTAATATGACCTGGGATGCCTCCTTTGTCAAAGATGGTTTTGGGAGACTCAAGCAAGTATGAGTTGTCATGCAGCACATCTTAGCATGTAATACAAATGTAAAATTCTCAGTTTCTTCTCAAATCCTGGTCTTGAGGAGTCATGTCTTGTTTTTGAGTAGGAAAGGGGAGATCATTTCTAAGGCTGGATTAGCCTGAAGGTGCATAGTAGTGCATTTCCATCCTAACCAGCTGTTTGGGGCCTCAGCAGAAGGGACAAGCAATGTGCATGAAGACTGTAGAACCTTGAATTTTTAATGGTTAAGTCAAAGCTAATGTCCAGCTGGAACGACCCAGAAAGGGTTGGCCAGTGTTAGTACTTTATCTGCAACTTAACTAATACATCTAGCAAGTATTTTATGCCTTCCCTAACTGATCTAAACCAAAAAATGGGAAGATTTTAATATAGCTCACCACAAATCCTGTATTGAATTTACTGTACAGGTGTTTCACTGCTTTTGAGATTGCTGAACAAATTGTATATAATGCATATATGCAGATTTCATATTCATTGTGTTGTGTTTTTTCAAGACAGAAATAGCCTAACAAAAAACCAGTCCAGATTAATTCCTTTCTACTTGACTGTGGTCAGGTTTTAGGAAACTGATTTGGGTGCTGTTTTGAGGCAGAAACACATTGAAAAAGTCCAAAGAGCAATAGAGATGGAAGTCTTGAGATAATAAGAATTCAGAGAATCGTTAAAGGCAGCTTTTATTAATTCCAAGGAAAAGAATAAGGACAAGCAGGCAAAAAACACCAAACCTGAGAATATTGGAGGGGGGTCATGTCAGGACTGGCTTTGATTAGTGTGTCTTGGGAAGAGCATATCCAAACACAATCAGCAGACATTGCTGCTTGGAAGGTGTAGGCTCAATATTAAGGCAACTTTGCCATATTTTTGTTAAACCTGTCTGTAAGAATGACAAAAGAGGTTCTTCCATTGAAGATAGCAGAGAGAGTGGAAGTGTATTGTGTGACCATGAGAGGTCCCTTCAGAAATCAATGATTTTCACTGTGCTGTGGTACTTGTTTGTGCAGAATCCTTGTGCTCAGGTTCCGTGGCAGGGATGTAGTTGTTTTCCAAATTGGTCTTTGTAATAACTATTTGATGGGTTTTTCTTCCTTTTTGTTTTTTAGGGCTGTAATAACAGAAGAGTTCAAAGTGCCTGATAAAATGGTTGGATTTAGTAAGTACTTTGGATGCTTTTGATGCTTCTTGATGTGTTTCCTGTGCAGGAATGCTGTTTATTCTGACACAAGTTTTTGTGCTTACTAGCCTTGGATAAGCCTTAAGTTTGTCTTCATGGGGACCAGAGGATCTGTGTTTAAAACACAGGTGCAAACTGCATGGAAAGCTTGGTGTCCCAGTAATGAGAACAAGGGCATTTGGTACAAGTTACTGGGAGTTCTAGTGATTTTTCTCCTTTAAATTCTCATTATCACAGTACATAAACAAGTCAAAAGTGAATTTATTTCCCCTCATTGAAACATTTTACTTTGAGTATGCAAAATCGTGAGAACTGAGGAAGGAAACTGACATTTAAATGTTAAAATATGAGTTGACTAAAAGCAAGTTAAACAGAATTTTAAATTTCTCATACATTTGCTGCAGGGAAATGCAACCAGATGAGAATTTTTTCATACATTTGCATTCCTGATACTGTTCTCTTTCAAGCTTGATCCTAATTTCTCTCTTCCTCTTAATGATCATTACTCTTCCTTTCAATGGCACCTCCTGCTGATGTGTTACTACAGTGATTGCATAGACCCTTCCACTGCTGGGTCTCTGTGTATCCCTTCCAATTTGATATATGGAGAGTAAAAAGGAAAATAACAGGCCGTGATAATTACCCCATAGTGTGCAAAGTTTTGTTCCGACTCTAAAGACACTATAAGACTGTAACTCAAATTCCTGCAAAGGAAATGCTCATTCCTCTCCTGCCAGAGCTCTTCATTTATCAATCCTGGTGCCACACATGGGGGAATATGGGAGGGATGCTTGGCCCTGGGAGAGGGGAGCTTGCAGGCATCATCCCTGTGTCAAGTCTAATCCTGTTTCAGGGGCAGACAGATGTGGAGGATGCAAACCCCCAGCTGGGATACTTCTTTGGGAGCATCCTGAGCCAGGCATACCTGTTTGACTTGACAGTGTGTCTCTTTTTGCAGTCTGGGAAGGGTAGGAGTGGGGATTGGCACAGTCTATCCTCTGTACGGCTCATTGTGAAACAGCATCATGTCGACTGTGAGAGTTAAGGGAGATGGATATTTGTGTTCATTTGAGGTTGATGGAGCATTTCAGGATGTAGTTCTAAGTGCAGACCAGCCAAATAGCATGGCCATTCAAAAGTGGCAGTAAACCAGGAATTTTAAAGAAATAAAACTCTTTGTGTTTTTTAGCACCCCAAATAACTGGCTTACTGATTCAGGCTGAACAAGATGTACTGAAATTATTCTTCTAGCTACACTCAAACTAGTGCCTTATTTCCTTCATACTATCTATTTCCATTCCAGTGCAAGACAGGCTTTTTGGTTTGTTTTTGCAAGCAAATAGAACGACTTTCAGCAGTATTTTAATGTTTTTTGCTATGATAAATTTGGTCATGCTGTGGCTGTCTCTTCTGCAATCCTGGAGTCAAACTGTTCCTTTATAGATAGCTGCAGTGGAGTAAAAGGGGGAAGGTGCTCTGCAGTTACCTGGGAAAATGGTATGTTCTGATGCTTGTTGAACTCATTTCAGTAATCGGCAGGGGAGGAGAACAGATCTCACGGATTCAGGCAGAGTCTGGCTGCAAAATCCAAATTGCTCCAGGTAAGAGCCTCTTCGTACAGTGGGTGAACGGGTTTTTGTGTTGAAGGGTGTTGTGTCCATTAGATCAGGCACTTCCCATGCTCCTGGTGTGCTATCACCATTAACATGGATACAGACTGGGCTGACAGGCATGGGAGAGCTGCTGTGGGACTCACCTCCCAGCCAGATCTTTACCAGTGTAGGAAACAGGTTTGTTAGGTGGTTTGGGGAATGGAACAGTGAAGGAACTGGTTTTAACCAACAGATGGGTATGGTGAAAATGGACAATCCCTGTTGTACTTAGACCTGAAGCTCTTGAGTTTTCTCCTGGTGGTACCACTTTGCTCAGCTCTGTGGTTTGCCTCTGACTAGTGTGGTCAGCTCCAGCTCCTGGCAGAAGGTGTTTCAGGAGGGTGGCAGCAGCTCTCCATACAGCTTGCCTTGCATCACAAAAGTGGGACCATCCATCCAAATGGGATCACTGTTCTGTGCTGGTTTGCTTTGGGGAAGACTGTGCTGCAGTGCTGTCCAGGGAACTGTTGATGAATATCATCTAAATTCTCACCCTCCCTCTGGTTGGTGGGGAAGGCTTTAAAAGAATGCAGACATCCAGTAAATCATTTAAAATATGTTGATCCTGGATGTCTTTGAATTCTTTAGCATGCTCTGTGTGCAAGGGGGTGGTGCTTCCATTGGTGCTTGATAGTTAGTGAAACAGCTGCCACCTTCTTAATTCCATATGTTACAAGTGTTCTTCTTGTTTCCTTTGCAGACAGTGGTGGGATGCCTGAGAGGCCCTGTGTGCTTACTGGGACGCCAGAGAGCATTGAGTGAGTGCTGATTTCATTTCTTTCCTTTTTCCTTCTTTCTCTTCTCCCTAATGCTGCGCTCTGTCAGTGGTGCTATGTGGTTAGCAGCCACACCAGCAAATGTTGGCCTAGAGAAACTTGAGGGTCTCTGGAGCATAGAACCTCTTGGTCTGATGCTTTGAACTGTGCACCTCAAAGGCTTTGTTTCCACTTGCAGTTTGAACCCTCTGCAGAAATTTCCTTGGAATTCCCCTCCGCAGGGTGAGGTTGCTCTTAGGGCACCTAGGATGCAGTTTTCTAACTGCAGCTTTCCAGGATACTGAGCTAAGCTATTGAAGGGCACTTCTCTTCTCCCCTTTGCTTCCCTACTCCTATTGAGATGACCATCCTTCCAGCTGAAGAAGGGCTGCATGAGGCCTCTAAAGCCTGTTGGTGCCACTCCAGGATACCCTGGAGGTGTTGGTGTTGTTGCAGAGCAGCATGAGGCCCACTGGGTGCTTGTCTCTGCATCGCTGCCAACAAGAAGCAAAGGACTGAACCCAATTCTGCTCCTTGCATGGTAGAGACACGTGGCCAGCCCACAGGGATTTCTGATCTTTAGACCTATAGAAACTTTAGGGACAGTGTTTCCTCCCTCCCCCTTCCCAGGAGCTGAGTTTGAGACTCTCACAAACCAGTTGAGGACCTCCTGCTGGAACTGGATCCAGGATCCTCAGGCTTACAGGAACACACTTAACATATGGAGCTGCTCTTTCTCTCCCCAGCCTTTGGGTAGGTGGGTTTTTTAAAATCCATCTGGAAATCTTTGAGTTGCATTTGATAGTGAAAATACATGGGTGCAAAGACTGTCTCTCTAAAGAGAAGACACTCATCATTCTTCCATTCCTAAGAGATCTAAGGGTACTTAAATCTCCTTGTTCTACCATAATACTGCAAGCAGTGAGCCAGAATAAGTATAATTGGCAGACTCACATTATAGGGCAGGCAGTGTCTTCTTTCTGGTATTGAAGTGCTTTTACTCCTTTAGTAAAGGATATTTCAGAACAAGAGCAAAATATTAAAAAGCTGGGATGCCTGATGCAGTTGGGGGAAAATGGGCAGAGTTATAGTTAAGACTTCATGATTCTGAAATAAGCAGTTAAATGTCATGTCCTTGAAATAAAATATAAATGAATTTAAGTGAGGATACTTAATTTGTGAAGGAGAACATGGACATGGAATTAGGTGAAATTTAATTTACTTTTGTGCTAAAATTCTTGTCCAGGTGATTGTTTGAAGTATTTTTTTCAGGAAACCAATTAGATGTCAGACTTCTCTGAGAAGGGTTTTGTGAGGAATGTTTTCATTAGTTATATCCCATAGCAAACTAATAGGATTGATTTCCAAGTGACCCCTTCTCATCTGAAACATGTTGTGTATTAAGTGTTGTGGTCTCTATATTGTGACTAAAAGAACTTTTTGCAAAACATGAAGATAGAAAAGCCTTAAAGAGGTTTATTTATCTAGAATATTTGAAGTGAGCTTCCAGAAATTCCACCTTTTCCACTGTTTTGTGAGATAGTCAAGAGCAAGCAGAGCTCTGCTCTGTGTGCAGCCTCAGAGCACCACCCTCTGAGCCGTCTTGGGTGAATGTCTGCTTGAAGGGGTGACCTTGTACTGGTTCCTCAAATGTCCAGAGAGAAGACAGTCATTCCTAGGGTGCCTGATACAGCTTGGTGTGAAGTGGAGAGAGGGGAAGATGCTGCATTAGAATGAACAGGGAACCTGTGCGTTTCTTTGACTTCCAGAAGGGTTGTGGGACAAGGGCAGGAATGGGATGTGTTGGTATAGGAGTCTTCAAGATGAAGGAAAACCCTGCCAGTTATCCCTGACATGCTAAATATTTTAGAGGAGGGATCTTTAATCTCCCAAATGCTTCTTTGTGTGTCTCTTCTCACCAGGAGTAGAAGAACCCAGTCTTTCACTGGTGGCTGCTGCAGTGTCCTTGCCTCACTTCGTGGTGTAGCTTCAGCACCTACTGCTTGGAGCAGAGGCTGTGTTAGGACAGTGTTCTGGTGCTGCTGGTAAGAGCAGGCAGAGAAGAGCAAGGCAGTTGCCTGTGTCTGATCAGAGAATGGTTAATCCATGGGCTGTGTTAGTATCAGAGCAGTATGTGCTTTTTGTCTTGACCGAGAAGGAGAACAGAGCTTGAGTTTTACCAAATATTATATGTGTTAGTTTAGAACCTAAAGCATCTTCATTGAAAGTAAGCACCCCAAATGCTATAGTTCAACTATTGTCCTTAACTTCCTAAGAGGTCAGAGCATGCTGCTGCTCTTCCTTCTCTCTTCCCCTTTCAAAAATCAAACTGCTTATGAAGTAATCATGAGAGGGGAACGTAGACATCAAAGAGTTAAAAAAAAAAAGGCAAACATTGTGCTGACTATGGTTTCCTCCATCTTTTCACTTCTTCTCCTCTCCCTGATCACTTTCCATTCCGATGGTTCCTGGTCTCTTGGTCAAGTGGAACAATGTTGTCTAATGGTTGTTTCCCTCGATTCTTTTCCAAAGACAAGCAAAACGGCTACTGGGGCAGATTGTAGATCGCTGTCGGAACGGACCTGGTTTTCACAACGATGTTGATGGCAACAGTACCATTCAGGAGATTTTGATCCCGGCATCCAAAGTGGGTCTAGTCATCGGCAAAGGAGGTGAAACAATAAAACAGTTGCAGGTGCGCAAGATGCATTTCCTTTAGGGCTCTCTTCCCTACTGCAGCTTCTCTAGATCTACAGGAGCGGGCTGAAATGGAGAGCCTTAAATGCTCTAACCTTCTCCAGCAGGGACTACTCTTCTGCCTTCGGAGAGCTGGACTCAAATCCAATCTTGTGTTACAAACAAAATCGGTGTGGCCCCAGCTACGCATGTAGTGGAGTTTTGGCAGAACTGGGACAGAAAGCCGTGTGCTGTAGATAACACTTGGTGCGTGCTGTTCAGGAGGGGATCCTTGTAGCCAAGGAAGGGCTGTGTCTGCTCTGCTCTGCAGTATTTTTTAATGCCAGCCATGCTGTTGTAGAGTGCTGTGCTTCTCTTTTGTTGCTGATCTGTGATAAAGCTGGTGTGTGTCATCTTTTTTTTTCCCTCATCCCACCCCTTTCTAACTGAAAGTGTTGTGTTACATATAAACTGTGTTCCTAGACGTTCTTTATTCCTCCATCTGGTACAAGTTTTTAAAGAACAGAGGGTTTTAGAAAAGCATCTATGTCAAAAATGTAGGGGGTTTAAGTGCCTTGAGTAGACCTGTCATACAGATTTGAGGCTGGTCACCTAATAACTGTTACATGCAGACAGCTGCAGGTTTTGGAAAGGGCTGGAAAATCAGTTGTCAAGGTAGAGGGGGTTCTCCTTGCAGGGATTCAGCTATTTGAGACCTTCAGGAGCAGCACCCTTTCTGGCAGTCCTTTACACTCTAGGACCATGACTGAATTTGTGCTGTAACTCCTTGTGAATAGCTAACATAGCATTCTGTAAAGGTGCTGATTTCACCTCCCTGATGTTTAGTAACCAGAATGTAGTCCCTTGTTTTAGGGACTCTGCTTAGCAAAGTGCTCTGTGCTTTTTCTTCAGGAGCGAACAGGTGTGAAAATGATTATGATCCAAGACGGTCCGTTGCCTACTGGAGCAGATAAACCTCTCCGTATTACTGGGGATGCATTTAAAGTACAGGTATGTAACAAAAGTAAGCAGCTGTCCCAGAGAACTGAGGAGAAATTTAAACTTTAGCATATTTGTGAGCACCTAGTGGAGTCAAATCCAAGTGTAGATGTAATAATCCATGCTGGTTTTGTTTGTTCTGTAAGGCTGAGTAGAGCAAGTTAAAACACCAGACTAGCTTGTTTAGAGCGTAACCTAGGAGCTGTCACTCCACATAAATACTACACATGGAGAGGAGTAGAGATTAGGAGGGTTTGGAGAAAGTAGCTTTGAAATGCTTTCCAGTCTGTGTGGCAAAAAATCACAGCTCTGTCACTTGAGCAGAAGGGTTCTTAGTGAGTGACTGAATCACATGTTTGAGACAGTGGACCTTCCACAAAACTCTCAGACAGCCAATTGACGCAGGTAATTAAAAAACTATCCCACAACAACTCCTGAAACCAAGGGGTTTGCTTAATATTAGTACCTCAGTCTCCTTGTGTCAGGGTTCTGCAGATCTGGACATACCTGCGGTTCAAAGAAGAACCCACCATCAGCCAGAGACTGGAGGATTGCAGCGTGATGGGAGCACTTGAATTAAAGCATTAAAGTTTAGCCCGGGCATGTTCCATTTCTCAGCAAGTGCCTTTCATACCTTGCTAAGTACTTAAATCTAGCTTAGCATTCCTGTCTCCAATAAAAGTAGTTCTGTTTCACAGGATCTCCCTAATCACAAACTGCTGCAACAGTTGATGTTGCTCAGGGATAGTCTGTTTGGGTTGTAATTTTCAAAGGTCTTATTGCAAGTGGGCTTTTAGATTTAATTTTTTTTTTTCCCCTAAAATTCTTACTGTGGAGATATAGCTGTGCAGAAAAGGAGTTTAATGGCAGTCTGGCTACTTTTAACCAAATGGTACTTTCATTGCTGCCACTTTCCAGGTGGCTTCTGCCTTGCAAGATTTGCTGTTGTCTCACCTTCCATGCCATAAGTCATGCCAAGGAAACGTGGAGACTGCAAAGGCTGGAAGATCTTTGAGGCACTTACAGTTGAGCATGCTTAGAAAGCACTTAAGAAGTGTGATGAATCCTTGGGTTTGGTGGGATTCTGTGGATACTGCAACAGTGTTTCTTAACTCCCTCAAATCCCTGTGAAATCTCTCCATTCTGTCTTGACACCTCTGAAATTCATGTTGCTGAGTTGTTCCTTTTTGTAAAACTACTGTGGGGATGGAAAATACATAAAAATGAAAGGAGTGAGATTCGCCACCATCCCACAAGCTTGGAAATACAACCAAGATGTCAGAGCTTGATTGGTAATAGAAACAAAGGCTTAGGTTTGACATGTAGGCTTTTTTTTTTAAATGATGATTACTCTTGGCTTATTTCCAAGGTACACTTTTACTAGCTGGGCCACATGCAGGCTTGTGAATGGTCTTGAGGGCTGCCAGTAGGTAGGAAGAATATTCATTTGTCTCAGAAAACATCTTGCTGGATTGCTGCAGACTTGGGCTTATCTTTTCAGTGAGACAATAAGCTCACTGCTGCCCACCTGCCTCCTTGGAACATGTTCTCTGGCTCTTAGTGAACATGAACTCTGCTATCCTATCTCAGCTTCTGCCTTACCTATACTGATATCCAGTAGGAAAGGGCCTTCACTGCCCTTAATTTAAAAACAAAACAAAAAAATCAAAGATTTTTTTTGAATGACTGGAGGAAGCAATTGCACACAACAAGCTGCCACCTTATGCACTTGGCAGGTTTTGTCAGACACGGAAGATGCCATCAAGAACAGATCTCCACTGACTGTGGTAAAAGAAATCCCAAATCAGAATGCTGTTCCCATTGAGGAGGTGGAGATCCCTGTGCCTGAAGCCACTGTTGAGGCCCGAACACCCGGATGGCAAGCAGAACAATTTTAAGCTAACTGTAACTTCTTTCCCCATGTAGCAAGCGAGGGAAATGGTACTGGAGATCATCCGAGAGAAAGATCAGGCAGACTTCCGAGGCGTACGCAATGATTTCAGTGCTAGAATGGGAGGAGGCAGCATAGAGGTATGTTTCCTTCACCAGTACTCTGCTAACCTCCCTGTGGGATGGGTAGTGGGGGGAACCCATCAAACTGCACATGTAACCTGTAAGCTGATTTTGGAAATGCATTGTGTTCCATTGCCGGAAGAATTGAGTCTGGCTGCAAAGAGGAGGAGTTCTCGTGGACTCCTGGATGGCACCTTTCTAATTGTCTTTTTTTAAGCTGCATTCTTGTAGTGCAGAGTTCATTTAGCGGGGAAGGAATTTGTGGCCACGTGTTTGTTTTTTCTCAAGCGATGCGGTTCTGTAGCCTGGAGCTGCCTAACATGGCCCGTCCTCAAAGTTAAGAGCATCTCCTTGTAAAATCAGAGTCATTCAGTCTAGTTCTCTGAGCTTTCACACTCCTTTGCCTTTCCCATCAGGTCTCTGTGCCCAGGTTTGCTGTTGGAATTGTGATAGGAAGAAATGGAGAAATGATCAAAAAGATTCAGAATGATGCTGGAGTTAGGATTCAATTTAAACCAGGTTTGTGTGAGGATGGAGAGCCGTTGCTTTCTGACCAGTGTTCCACTTTGGGATTGCTAAAGTGAATCTGAGCTGAGGTTCCAGCAGCTTAGGCTTTCCTCATTTACAGGTGCATTTGTGTCTCTTTCTGAAACCCCTTTAAATACGATGTGCTGCCTCCTCATGCACTTCTGGTTTTCAGAGAGTAAGATTATATACAGCTCATTTGCAAGCATTAGATGTCACAACAGTCATGTCTTGAGTGGTAACTGTACGGATAAACAACAATAACAAAAATCTTTTATTTCCTGTTAAAGAATTCTCCTTCAGGACATTAAAGCCTTTGGGGATCAGGAGTTGATTAATTCTGAGTAACTTTCTCTGGGTCCTTGGCTGTCTGATCACCTATCAAAGCTGCCTTTTGTCCTCTTAAAATTGTATCAGTCTCTTTCATGGCTTTTTGACATTTGAGAGTGTTTTCTTTTGAGTGTTGTTCCCTCTGCAGTGTGGGCTGGGTTTTGTCTCCTTTCAGTCCAGGGAAGAGGGGCTGAAGGTGGAGGGAAGCTGTAGCTCCTGGGATAGTTCTGTTGTGTGAAAATGCTGCCAGCAGTGGTGGTGCTGGAAGGAAGCTTTTGTTGGTGAGTAGATATTTTCTCCTTTTAATTTAGTCTTTGCCACCTCTCTTCACAGATGATGGGATTAGCTCTGAAAGAGTCGCACAGGTCATGGGGCTTCCTGACAGGTGTCAACACGCAGCACACATCATCAGTGAGCTCATCCTCACGGCACAGGTGGGTTCTGGAAAGGGCTTCTTTGGGAATGCAGGCTGCATGCACATGGATGGGTGGATGGATGCCACCCTCTGAACAGCAGCAGTGTTTCAGTAGGCTACACATGCTGCTGCCCAGGACACAGCTGTTGGTTGGTTGGTTGGTTGTGGTTTTTTTGACATAATATGGGCTAACTGAGCTATGGGAAGGTCTTCTACTCCCCGGCCTTTGAGGCCTCATTATTACTCCAGGTTTATCCCCTCTGTTTAGTTGGTCTTAAGCTCTTGGAAATGGTGACCAGTGGAGTCCAGCAGTAGCATCAGACAGTGCCTGGAGGCTCTGCTCTGGCAGCAGAGCATTGCCAGTGCTCAGTGGTGCCTCCTCTTCAGTCTCCAGCCCTCTGGTCTAGTGGGAGGCACTGGAAGGTGATAAATGTTCAGGGATTGAGGCACTGTACTCTAAGGCACAGCAACATACTGCATTGCCCAAGAGCAAGAAGTACAAAGATGGGTGAAATAGTGAGGCAGACTCATGAGGGAGGTTCTAGATTCCCTTTTGTATTTTAAGAAACTAAGACTTTAGGCCATTTCCGGTATGTGAATATAATTTATCCCTCAAGGTCCATAATTTGTCCATCTTGATATCTCTTCTTGCCCTAAGATCTGGTTTGAGTACTTGATTACATTAATTTTTTTAGTAATTCACTTAGATTTTGAGGTCTGTAATGATAGTCCCTGATAGCCCATGGCTTTTGGAGAAATCAGTTACCCAAAATAGATACGTCCTTTAAGTGTCTTTGAACTTAAAAGCTTCCCTTGGAAGTTTTGGAAAATGTGGATTTCAGCTGAGTAATTCCAGCAGTTCTTTAAAGGATGACACTTGAAAGGGTTTGGAAGCAACTCCTGTGTGTGTCTGTGCCAAGATCTATTGTTTGCTCTAAAGAGAGCCCCCATCACAGACTCCAAGTCCTTTAGTAGTTGATGCTTATTTATAGGTTTATTTCAGAAGATATAAAGGCATGCATTTAAAAATATAAATATCTTCCTGAGTCAGGAAGGCAGCTGTAACCTACGTTACTTGGCATTTCTTTAAAGTGCTTCAAAACCTTCAATGTGAAGCTGACGTCCGTATCTTAATTCAGTGCCATTGATTATGAGTGAGTTTGACTTACCTTGCTTTATTTTGTTTACAATGTGCATTGGGGCCAGCAAAAAACCCACTGATACACATGTTTTGCCTTCTAAGGAACGAGATGGCTTTGGAAGCCTGGCTGTTGCCCGAGGAAGAGGTCGTGGCCGTGGGGACTGGAGTGTTGGAACGCCTGGGGGCATGCAGGAAATAACCTACACGGTGCCAGCTGACAAGTGTGGTCTTGTTATAGGCAAAGGTGGGTTTGGTGACTCCAAATACCAGAGCTTGCAATCCTTCTCTCTCAAGATGGTCATATTCTTGCTGCCTGACAGTGATGCTTTGGAGTTTTCTGTAATTGTAGGTATTTAGTGGCCGGTGAATGCAACGTAGGAATAAGCTCTAACTGCTTGTGGTTGTTTTCTTTGTGGTGCTCTCACTCATAATTGTACTCTCCAGGCCCTTGTTCACAAGCTGTAAGAGAGGCTCTTCATGCAGAGCTGTCAAATAAGCTTGTTATAACAAGCAGCTGACTGAGAAAAGGCAGGTTCATTTGTGGATTCTTTTTATAAAGAATTCGTTTAAAGGACAGTTTATCAGGGACAAGCAGAGCAGTCATTTCATCGTGCTGGATTTCTGAGTGCTGTGTGATAAAATGGAAGGTCTCTGATTGTGGTAATAACAGTAGCTGCTTCCAGCCACATACCTGAAGTGTCTGATGAATAAAGTGAAGTAGCAGGATTTATCTTGTCTGCATCTGGGCTGGCACCTGACCTGGTGTACCTTGTGCCACTCGGATGAGCATGTTCACTGCCATGGAGACCCCTTGGCTGCCTTAGCCATTGGATCTCTCCATGCTAAGGAGGTGGAGGAGGAGTCATCAGACCTTCCTCTCAAGAACCAGGACAACCCCATGGTGGTTAGGAAACTGAGCATCACCAGCAGTCTTGCTTTGTCACAGAGCACAAGCTGCACATGGGGCAGCACTTAGAGTAGGGCCAGGAGTAGAAGAGCTCTGTTGCTCTGAACTGTTGTGGTTTGTCTGAGCTAATGCACTGACCTGTCAAAGGAGGTCAATTTAATTTTTCTCCTTATTTCAGAAAGAATGACATATGCCTTAACTAGTACTTAAGTAATCACAGTTGGCTTTTAGCCTTAGCAAAGAATAGAATAGGAATAGACAAGCTACACTGGGAAAGGAGGCAGAGATCTGGGGGCATTGTGACATGTTTCAGTGGCTTTGAGTTTTCTGGGTAGGACTGAGCTTGTGATGAGGTGTGGTGTGGCCTCTTTCCCCTGCTGCACATCCCTGCTGTTCCCTGCCATGTGTCTGGCCCCACAGCACCCTCAGCTCCTGACTAGCTGGATGACATGGGCAGGTCAGCTGTGTATATGGCATTGTTTTCAGATGTTGTTCTGTGCCACAAACCTGAACACTTTTTTTCAATATGAAAACCCACCTGCTTTCCCCATTATGCAGAAATTGCAGAGTGATTGTGCTTGTCCTCACTGAACGGGCCAGTTGGGCAAAAGATCAAGCAAAGCAAATTTTAAGCCCATGAGTGAGACTTATATGTATGGAAAAAGCAAATTATAATGAAACTTTATTGCTGTATCCATTAGTCATCCTTAATAAAGGATCAGAAAAGGTCACTTGTTGTTCAGCAGTGCACTGAAGTGGAGCATTTGTGACTACAGAGAGCACTATGTGCTGAAAAGATAAATGCAGGTAGTGGAGAGAACGTCCTACCATTCAAGTGCAGGGCCTGGCACAGCCTCACTGGGGGGTGAAGGGTGGCTTTTTACCTTTGTTTCCACAACAGCAAAATAGGGATTCTTACCCGGCCAGATCAGAAGCTTTCTGGAGTGACTAATTACTAGTTGTATGGTGATTTGAGTGCTTGTAGCATTGTAATACCACCTTGTAATCGGTGTTCTCACAGTGCCTTTGCTCTTAGGCTGTTGCAGCCTTCACTTTTGTCAAGTGAGTGATGGCTGTAGCGTTTCCTTTTGGGGTCTGGACCAGCATGGATGTGCTACACTCTCCATACACTGATGCAAGACAGCCAATTCTTGTTATTTCCTCCCCCTCTGCCTGTGGGTCAGTGCAGGGAAGAGAGGATCTTAGTGGGTTTTTTTTTTAATAGTGACCAATTATAAAACCTTTGCTCCCTCTTTATGGTTTCTGAGCAGTTTCCAGCTTTTGGATGTTTTTTCCCACTAGGATACAGGACAGGGCTGTTGGGCTTCCCTGTAATATCTGGATTAGACCTCTGGGCCATCAGCTTGGTCACCAGATCAGCACCTAAGCCCTGGGCCCCCAGGTGTGGTGTATGTGATGTGGCCACATAACTGCTGCTGTGCTTCCAACTCCCTGGGACCACTTGGAGCAGGGAGAAGAGGGAGATAACGGAGTTTCTCAGCTCAGTTTCTGCAGCATATATGGTATCATGTTCAGGGCCCTTTTCTTACAGACATCACTTCTCAGCTTGGGAGCATGAGCCCTTAGGAGCTTATAGGGCTCCCTGTGGATCCTGTGCATGGCTTTTTCCTCTAGAGGGTGGGTAGGTGCAGCTTTTCTTCTCTGAAGGCCTCAAGGAAGGGTGGAGACGAGCACCATACACATGTCAAGTGCTGTCTCTGTTTGGTGGTGCTTGGAAACAGCCCTCCCTGGGCCCCCCTGGATTTCCATGATAAATACAGCCATCCTGACAGATACCGTGGTTGGCCTGGCTCTTGTCAGCCCTGCTTTGAGCAGGTTTGATTAATTGCTTTACGATTTCACGTCCAGCCGGGAGGCCTGTCCTGGATCCCTCCTGCCCCCCATCAGGTGGAAGAATGGATTGGGATGAATGCTCTATAGACAGCCACCATGTGCTGAGCGGGTCACCTCGCTGTGGGGAGGATCAACTCCTTCCGGCATCACGGGGGCTGCGTCACTTCATTTGCATGCTCTGGAGCCTGCCTTGGGATAGCTTGGATGGGAGGGAGCCCTTTGGCATGGAGCAGGCTGGAGGGTAAGGGCACCAGCTCCTGGTATGGGGGTAGGAGCTTTGCAGCCTCCCTCCTCGAGAGGCAACAAACCTGATCCTGCACTGTGGTCTAAGAGGGACCTGATGTGGAAACAATCCCAGCAACCACAGACTTGGTGCTGAATGGGGCAATGGTTTAGAATCTGTATTCTCCCTTGCTTCCAGTTTGAGAATGCTTCAATTTTTAATCCCCTTTTGGAAGGAGAAACTGGTTTGCAGTGCGAGTAGCAACCTCTGGCTTTGCCTTGGTTGCTCAGTAAAGTTCTGCCACTCCTTCAAACTCTTCAGTTAAGCAGATGAAATGTCTGTTGATTGAGATCTCACCTCAGTATGTAAAAACGAGAGCTACAAACAAGTCTGCATCAGACAAAAGCATTACATAAAAAAACTGTCTTGGTTTTGAAACTTCATCTTACCCCTTTCCCATGCTTGACTGAAAGTAAGTGGGTTGGCTTTTGGCTGCACAGTACAATCCCTGTTGTCTGCTCAGGGATGTGACACGATTATCTTTTGTTAAATGCATCTTCAAAAATTCATTTAGAAAGAGTTAATTGCCCTTTGGCAACTTTTCCTCCTCCCTTCCCCAAGAAGGCTTTAAAATGTTAAAAAGGTCACGAGCCCATTACAATGAAATGAACAAGTGTCTGCAACATCCACAGTTTGTTTTGAAGTTGTGCTGGATGTATAGAGATGGAAATGTGAGCAAAATTGAGGAGAGTATTTTTGGAGACTCCTTTTAATTAAAACCAAACAAAAATCTCTGGTTAGTTTCCTTTGCTCTCTGTCCTGCTTGCTGTCTGTCCTTTGGGCTGGTGATTTTTTTTGTTTGTGATTTAAAAGTTGTAAAACCCCTTCCTTCCCCGCACCCTTTAATTTCTTCAGTTGAGTGGAGCTGGTCTGTAAGTTGTGTGAGCTTCCAAAAGAAGAATTGAACCATTGTAACATTGGCTGAGGCTTTTGTTAAGCAAATTTCATGAAGAGACTGGGACCTAGCAGGTCTTGAGGAAATCAGATCCACTGTGACTGGCCCTGCTGCATCCTGCTGGAAGCACTCCTGTGCTCTTGTGTATCCAGATGGCAAACGAGCCAGACGTGTTCACTGCATGCACAGCTAACTCTGAAATAGCAGGAGGCAGCCTGGAATCCTGCACTGCTGTGGTTGTGGAGGGATGTGTAGCTGTGGGGTGAAAGCAGAGGCTGTTTTAGGGCAATAGCCTATCAAACAGCACATGTTTGGGAGAAAGCTTAAGCTTTGTTAAGCTACAGGGTATAAGGCTGGTGGCTTTTTGCCTTAGTGATGGAATAAAAAGAAGAAAGAAGCAGCATGTTTTGGTTGCAGGTGACCTTCTTTTCCTGAAAGATTTGAACAGCTGTGCAAAACCACCAGAATTCAGTCAGTGCAGTTTTTGCTTCTGTTTTGTCAAAGTGTATCCCAGCCATGCTGCATTTTGTTGGGATGTGTGTACATGGTGGGGCTGTGTGTGTTCTTAAAGCAGCACCATCTGTGAGCCCAAAACTTGCAGTAGCTCATGGCTTCAGGTCATGTTTGCGAGGCAGTTTAAAGGAGCAGCATGAGCTCAGGTACTGTGGTTTCTTTTGCTGTTGCCATCCGAGGCACACAGAAGGCAGCTGAAACTATAATCCACTACCAGAACCTGACTTTGATACGGCTTTATGGAAGGAGATGCTGGATATCCCTCCTTATGTCTTGGTTTTCTTTTCTTCAGGTGGTGAGAACATCAAGAGCATAAATCAGCAGTCGGGAGCCCACGTGGAGCTCCAGAGGAACCCACCTCCAAACACAGACCCCGGCGTACGAATATTCACAATCAGAGGGGTTCCCCAGCAAATCGAGCTCGCGAGACATCTCATAGATGAGAAAGTTGGTGTAAGTTCCATCTCTCTTGATCTGTCTCTTTCAGATGTGGTGTTGTGTGGGCCTGGACTGACAGAATGGCACAGAATACACACGCTCACGTTATTCAGCTTCAAAACCACTTGCCTGTTAGCAGCTGGCTTGAACTTGATGGCCTTCCAGCATCCGTTGGGCTAATTTTTGCTGTGGTCCCAGAAGGATCTGAGTGTTGATCTAATCATGGGTAGTGTGTCCAGTTATATGAGAGGGAAGAACAGCGATAATAATATGAGAGGAGATTTTTTGAAGGGAAGACAACAGTGTCACTCTGTTAAAATTGCATAATTCTGGCAATATCATCCTGAAAGCAAAACCCTCAACTCCTTGCTCTGGTACATCCAGGATGATTTATCTTACACTTAATGCAGTGCTGTGGTATTGAAGCTTAATAATGTCAGGCTGCAGTAATGCTGAACAGGGAGACTTTGGTAAAAAAGTATGGAAAATACTGAACTGGGGCACAGGAAAGCTGAAAAGCAGCCTTCATGCTGAACTGCTTGAGTGGAGAAGGCTTGATACCAACCTCAGGATCCACGTGTCCCAGGCTGTCTTCTCTCCTTTCCTACTACTCATAATAGCTGCCTCCACCCTGTCCTTGGAGCTGGCATTAAATATTTGTGGATTCTGTGACAGGGTACCAGCATGGGTGGACCTGGAGGATTTGGTCAAAGTCCGTTCAGCCAAGCACCCGCTACACCTCATCAAAAGTAAGCTGCTCCATCTCATCACCAACGGGGTGGGGGGGATGGCTGGGAGCTAGGAAGTGTTGGGGGAAGGTTTGGAGGGCCCTGAAGGGGTGGGATGTAGTGGAGCCTTTTAAAGATTGAGCATTCAGAAGCAAAAGCAAGCAAGCTCAATCCTTTAAGCCTGACTACAGGAAAGATTTCATCTATTAAATGATAAATCAGGTAGGTATTGGCATCTCCAAAATTCCTGCCTCTAGTGCAGTGAGAGCATGGGAAGAAGCTTGAGCTGCATGGAGCACAAGGAATGCTGTTCAGTGTGATGTGTCTTCACCTTGGCTTCATGAACAGACTGATACCAAGGCAGTGCATAGCAGTTCACACCTGCACAGCGTTTCCTTCTGTTCCCATGTTCACCTGTTTGCTCAGCAGCTGCTGACTATGAGTTACCACTTCTCTTCTGTGGGCAGCTTCATGTCTGTGGCCTGGTAAGTATTTTATTGTCTACTTGAGCATGGCTTTTTGTCCTCTGCAGTGGTCCTCAGGCGTTCATGACGCAGGGCTGGGGCAGTACCTACCAGACGTGGCAGCAGCCTGGACAGCAAGTCCCAAGTAAGTGCCAGGACCTGGGTTGGAGAAGGGTTGGTGTTCCCTTTGCAATGCCTGCAAAAGGCAGGTTCACCCATGAGATCACATGTGTGGAAGCAGCAAAACGATTTCCTGAGCAGAAGAGATGTGTGGAGGCACTTGGTGGTGGTTGAGCTCAGAACCAGCTGAAGGCCATGGAAAACTGTAATGCTTTTTGTGTGCTAAACTGCTCACTGCCTGTTTCTGCTCTTCAGGTAGAAACTTGGTCCTTGCTGTCTGTTCCTCAGGCTCTCTTCTCCCGGGATTTTCCAGGCAAACACTTGCCAACCCTGCTTTCCCCTGACAGGCACATTGTGTTGGTGCCGAGCCCTCCTATCTCTTTGTTCTTGAGCTTATCAGTTCTTGCTTATTTTATTTTTTAATTATTCCTAATGAACTCTTCTCGATGTTCAACTCCCACATTCATGGAAAGACTGGGAAAGAAGGAGGAAATGAAAGAAAGATTAGGCAGGGCTACTATACTGGTAATTTTTTCCTGAAAGTCTGTTTAATCAAAATTGAGCAGTTTGGAATGGGGAGTCCTCCCTTTCAGAATAATTCAAGTAGTAAATGCTAGTGGTGATGTTGTAACTGCACCATGTGTGTTCTCAACAGCCAGAGGAATGTATTGCTCCAAACAGAGCAGATTCATGTCTGCTGGGTAATCTCAAAGCTTGGGTGGTGGTGGTAATGCCCAACAGACTTTTCAGTCACAATTTTTCAAGAAATACTGGTTTTTTTAATGGCCTGGTCTCATGAAATTAAAGCTAACCCAAAAAGTATGTGTGGACAGGGTAATTTTAAAGGGATTTAGTGACAGATCCTTTTCACTGTCTAAGACTGATTTAGCTATTAAATAAGTTATCAGCTTCAGTATAAATTCCCACTCTTTGAGGTGCCTGAGGCAGAGGAATCATTGGAGGGGCAATGCCTGCAATTGCATTTGTGATTCCCTGTAACACCAATCACCTTGGAATGTTTATGAAATGGTGAATGTATGAAATTTTGAAATCCCAGTGCTACATTGTTAACTTGGTGCACTTCTGGAACGTGCAATGGTGGGACATGGGAGCAATGCCTGGGAGGTGTGTGTCAGACTCTGGATGAGTACTGCTCCTCAGCATTTACAGGCTAGAAAACATGACTTTTCCTTTGAGCTCCAGAGACTTGGAGAAGGTCAGTAGCTGTCCTGCTTTCAGGACAGTAAAATGCAATGGTGGACTTCAGTGGACTTTGTTGCTGTACAGGAATGGAATAGTATGGTACTGAAGAAGAGTATTTTCTCATTAGCTTGTTTTACAGGTCCTTTCCTTTGCACCCCCAAAAGCTCCAGGCTTTCCTGAACTTTGGGAAGCAGAGCAGTCAGTGCAGCACAGAAAGCTCTACAAAAAACTTGATTTTTATCTTCTCATAAGGCCTTTGAATGAATGCTTACAAAACGTGCATTGCTCTTTCCCTTGCCAGATGCCTTTACAAGCTCACCTTTTAACTCCTATTTCACATCCCCTCCTCTTGCCCAGCAGCCACTGGAGAAAGAGAAACCTCCCTTCCTGCAACAGATAGTGATGACTCAAGCTCACCCCTCCTGGCTTTGGAGGCTGGTATAGGAATCACAGCCCCCTTGAGCCCCTGAGGACCCACAGTGCAGCTCATACCCCAGTGATGGCAGCTTTGCAGTGTCAGGATTCTGGTGGCTCCCAAGAGCCGTGGGGCATCCTGTCTTGCCAGTGCCCTTCCCCTGTGTGAGTTCAGTCCCACAATGCCATCATTTGGGGACAGATGTTTTATTTCTGCTATTGCACCTGATGGATGATGTTGACTCTCTAGTTCCATGTCTGCTGAGGGTGTTCCCTGTTCCTGTTTGTGGCCAGGCACACTGAAGGCAGTCTGGGTAAGGAGAGAGGACACTCTCAGTAATGCTTTAAGCAGCCTTCACTGCTTTCCTCTGCTGCAGATCACAGTGGTGCCCAGGCAGGCCAGGTGGAGCTCACCAAGGCATGGGAAGATTATTATAAGAAACTCAGTAAAAAGCTGGTTTTGCACTTTTTAATTTGAAAACAGCCCTGTGAAGGGTCCCTTCCCCGAGTGCTGCAGCCTGTGTGTCACAGCTCTGTTAGCCCTGTCACAGCGCCGGCGTCCTGGGGACAGCCTCGAGTGCCCTCCTGGTGGGAGGAGGGGCAGACCCCCACCCCCTACACATGTATTTAGATTTTAATTACTTCCCCCATCTTAAATAAATTAACTGGCTGGGGAAACATTTTGCTGTGAAATGCATTTAGCTGCGTGTCCTTTCAGCCTGCTGCGGACTGTAATTCTCCAAGAAGAAAAGGCATTGAAGGAGGTCCTTTGTTGGCATTAGCAGGTGGACAGTTGAGGCAGCCTTGACCTCTGCCAGAAAAGGTCCTGACTTGTAGCGTTGGTCAAGTCTTTTAACCCGCTTTTATGCCCCTGGACAGGACACTGCTGCCCTATTCCCTCCACCCACTTCACACTTGCAGTGTATTATTTCCCCCTTCCCCCCACTTCAAAGCCCCCCTCCGGCTGCATCACAAGCCAGGCTGCAGTGGGATGGGATAGGATGGGATGGGGTGGGCTGGGAACAGCTCTGCTCCACGCGTGTCCCCTTGTCCCTGCCTGCTCCCTGTGTCCATAGAGGCTCTCTCTGTGCCTCTCTGCAGCTCCCAGTTGCTGTGTGTGCTGTTCAGGGCTGTTTGTTTGCTGTGTGTCTCACTGAGGGCTCCGTGCTCACAGTGGGACTGAGGGAAGTGTGGGCATCCTGCCTTTGCCTTGCCTGGCTGGGCTCTCCCCTGCCCTCAGATGGGCTGGACTGAAGGTGTTTTGGCACCTCAAAGATGAGGAGCCTGTGCTGGATGGAGCCCAAGGTTGGGGGTCTGTGAGCAGGGCCTGGTTCCACTTCCCTTGGAGCAGTATAGGAGTCTAGAGACAGTGCCACAAGCCAGCTGTGGCTGTTGGGGGTGTCGTGGCTCCCTCTCTGGGTGATGTGTGGGGTGTGTGCTGGGGGCAGGTGGTGCTGGCTGTGCCCTGTGCAGGGCTCTCAGCTCCCTGAGGAGCCAGGGCTGCTGTGGCTGCCCCAGAACTGTGTGCTGGAGGCTCATGTGGGCACACTATACAGGTGGGCAATGCCCACAGTGTCTCCTTCAGCTGAGGAGAGTGGGGGTGAAGGATTCAGCCCCTGAAAAACGAGTGAAGTGACTCAAAACACGGCCACTCAGTGAGGGTAACAGGTCTGAGCTCGGTCAGGTGTCTCCCCTGCATCCCTGTGCTCGGTGCAAGTGGACTGACAGCCCAGGGTGTCTGATGTGCACTGAGCACCTCCCACCCATGTGCTTTGGCTTGAGCAGATCCCAGCAGGATGAGATTTGGCTTCATGCCCTTTAGCAGGTCACAGGTGAGGTGAAATCAGGAACTTGAGCTTATCCTCGGCTTTCCCTGAACCGAAGATGCCCAACACTGTAGAAATGTGGAAGCTGCAGTGTCACATCTGGGAAACTGTGGTAGATCCAGGACCTGTCTAGTGGAAGGGTAGATGTCACTGGCTGGAAACTGTCACCTGTTCCATACTGATGTGCCCCTTGTTGTCATCTTTGCACAGGCCAACAGAGCCAGCAGCAGAACAGCCATCCCGATTACAGCAAAGCATGGGAGGAGTATTTCAAAAAACAGAGTGAGTGAAACAGGCTTATTGGAGAGGAACCAGCTCTTGTTACAAAGAGTTCACTCTAATCCGATGACTTGTGCCTCCATCCCTGCCACTGTTGGCTTCCAGATCCCCTTTGGTCCTGTCCTGTTGGTGATGGTGCATGTGGTTCTCGCAGGGAAAGCTCTCGGTTGCGCTGTGGTGCCTCGGGGGAGCTGCTCCCCCTGATCCACAGTCCCCAGCAGAGCTCCTGCCCTGCTTGCAGCCAGCCTGCCTGGGGGAGGCACAGAGCACAGGAACTGATGCTGGCAAAATGCAGAGAGCTGGAGCTGGGTTGTGAGAGGGTAGGAGAGCTCGTGGAAAAACACGGGCCTGGCTTTCTCTACCGCGTTCCGGAGCGCATGATCCCGACTTCTGGACTTGCTTTTGACCCTGCTGCTGGAGGCTTTGGGCCGAGGGTGCTGGGTGCAGGCTGTGAGCCTGGCCCTGCAGCTGCAGGAAATGCTCTTGGTGCTTTGTGCCTGCTCTTGGCTTGTCGCTCCCAATCCAGCTCGTCCCACGCAGCGGAGCTGGTGTCTCTCTCAGGTGTCTGCAGCGGTTGGAAGGGGGCTGGCTCTTCTTTAAGCTTGACAAAAGGAGATCCTAAGCCTGGGCTTGGACTTACAGAATTGCTCATCTCTCCTTTTTCCCATCTCTCCCTGCAGGTCATGCTGCCAGTGCTGCTTCTCAGGCAAGTTCCCAGCCGGACTACACGATGGCTTGGGCAGAGTATTACCGACAGCAGGCTGCCTACTACGGGCAGACACTAGGGCAGGCTCAGGCCCACAGCCAGGTCTGTATTCACCTTCCCTCAATCCCCCTTCTCTTTCCCCTGGGGAACTGGGTGTGTTGGCCTTGCCCTGGTGTGGGGACTCCTCTCTGGGTTCACGTGATGAAGCAGAGATATTTTGTGGCTGAGGAAGTGGTCTCAAAAGTGTTGTCTTGACAGCAGAGTCTTATTTCCCTGTACAGGGTGAGGGTTTTTTGGGAGAGGTCTAGGAGGTTATTTTTTTCTCCTGGAGCCTTTATAAGACCTCCAGGGTGTTGTGTGACATCGAGGAATTAAAGGAATGACTGAGCCAGGCTGGTGAGGTAGCACAGCACTGGCACATCCTGGGACTGCATGTCCAGCCTCTGCCTTTTCTCATGCTGAGACAGGAGCTTTGCACTCACCAGCTCCCTGTGCTGAAAGGGAGACCAAAACTGTTGAAAAAGAATCTGAACTAACATACTTTCAAGTATAATCTCACCTCAGCTGTCACCCAGCCCCCTGGAGGGTTGTGTGGGATTTACCCTGATTGCACCCACAGGGTTATCCCGAGCACCAGGTCTGCAGAGCGAACAATAAAGCAAAGGCTCTGCAAAGCCCCTTGTTGTGATCAGCCCCTTGTCCCCACTGATCCACGGGAAGCTCTGGCTCCTGGGAGCACGGGCTGGCTGCTGTGGATGCCAGAGGCAGCCCCATCCCCAGGCAGCTGCACAGCCGAGGGCGAGCGGGGCGAGCCGGTGGCGGCGTTTGCCGCGGGCACTGGGCAAGTGTGACCTGGAAGCGGTGGGTGATAAAAGGGAGTTCCCTTCATTCCTCCCTGAGTCTGGCCCGCTAGAAAGAGGGATCTTGTTTGGTAAGAGGCAGGAATGCCGAGGAGGAGAGCTCTAGTAGGGGCTTGGAGCATCCTTTGAGGTCTGTATCCCGCTCGGCTGGAGCAGGGACAGACCCGTGTCGGGGGAGGACGCCTGGGCAGCTTTGGGAATTTGCTGCCACTGAGTAACTTCTCCTTTTCTCCCCTCTCTCTTTTCCAGGAGCAGTAGAACAAGGTCCTCGTGGCAATTTTTTTTCCTTGGAATCATTGTGGAAGAAAACCTTTTTGTAACAGAGGTTTCTAGATTTGCAACGTTTTGATGAAGACTTTTCTGTTTGTGAAACACTAGCTGTAGGATAATCTATACTGAACTTTTCTAAGAATCAGGAACAATTAGTAATGTACTAAACTTATGGACATGCTGGTAATTTTGTTTCCAAATTTATATTAAAAAAAAACAACAAAAAAAAAAATCAAAACCTCCGGGATTCTTTTTGGAGAGAAGCCAGAGAATTTGCAGGCACCAAAACGCACCCCAGAGCTGTGACATTTCAACATGTGGGTTTTTTTGTGTGTTTTTGTTTTGGTTTTTTTTTTTTTCCTTTCAATTTTCGATCTTTTTCTGTTGCAACAGAAAGAGTGGCTTGGAAGTCTTAGGTGGTATGTAACAAATCTTAAAAAGAAAAAAAAAAATTTAAACAGTATTTAAATATTCTTAAATATGTAAATTCATTAAATGTTTTACTTCTAATTTCTTGTATCTTGGCTGTCTTTGATTTTATTGCATTTTTAAAAAACTGAACTATGATATGTATTGTAATTAATGATATGAATTCTGTATTGAGACAGTTACTGTTTGCAAGTTCTGGGCGGGGGGGGCATTTTGTAGGGTTTGTATAATTTCTAGAGTCTAAAGGGGTAATATAAAAACGTGTTAATTTTTTTAGCAATACATTTTTTCATGTCTCCATTGCTAGTTGCATTTATGTATCTAAGACCTCCAAGCTTGTTTAAAAAAAAAAAAAAAGAAAAAAGCAAAAAAAAAAAAGAAAAGAAAAAAAACTTTCCTCTATGCTCTCAGAAATATAAATACTGTTATTTTTAATATTAAAATGAATCTGCTATTAGTACCTTTAACAAACACTGTGGAACATAAAACCATATAAAAGGTAGTAACTATTTTTTAATTCCAAGGTGTTTTTTGCTTTTTCATTTCTTTTAAATATTTTCTTATCTAATATTTGTCAAATTACCTAGAGAAATAAATGAATCTAGTATTAACCATGGTATGCCCTAAATAATTTTGATTTAATAAAAGGGATAATATGATTTCCGATGTTTACTGTAGTGTTTCTTGTACAGATAACAGTGTATTTTTAAAGGAAAAACGGAATTGAAGCTATTTTTTCTTGCATTTTTAATTGCCCTGCGGGACATTCCGTTTTTAAATGTACTGAATTTACTGTTCTTGGGTTCTTTCCTTATTTTTCCTTATGCTTGAAATGTCTAACTATAAAGAACTGCGATTGGATAATGTTGAGCATGGTGTTTAAAAAAAAAAAAAGTGTTCTTTTTATTTGACTGACAGTTGCATTTTACACTCTATATAATAAAATTTCCACAAGGTGTCTTGTGGGTGAAGTATTTCCCGTCTCTTGGACTCCGTTGTTCCCTCACCGCGGTCCCGGCTCTCTGCACGCTCCGGCTCCTTGCGCCGCTTCCCGGGGACTTTGGGGTGATCAGTGAGGTCAGCACCAGCCTTAATTGTGGTGAAACTCTATTAATGTCACATCAACGTCTCTCCTGCCACTGTGACACTGAGGATTTCCATGGAATTTGCTGTATTTCCATGTAATTGTCGCTGTCTGGGCCAGAAGGATCTATTTTAATACCGGGAAGTTTTCTACAGCCCTGTAAAGGTTTTATTGCTTGTTGAGGAGGTGGCAGCCCCTGGGTTTAATGCTCTGAACTTGTTGCTCTTCCCCAACTTTGTCTTTGTGGCTGAATCCATCCAGGACTCGCCATCCCTGCAAGTGGGGTCGCTGGAGCAGTGCTGGCAGGGAGAGGGATGTGGAGGGACATGGCCCTGGCCATTCTCACCCCGCAGACATTAACCTTTAGTTGTGCCCAGGCCAAGTTTGGCAATAATTGCAGCCCCTTCAGAGGTTCCTTTCTTGTAAAATGTGAGTTTTGGGCTCCTCCATCCTAAAGCAGCTCCATCCCCTGTTCCCAGGCAGCTGCAGGGGTTTACGGATGGGGGGAGGGAGGGAGGGAGGAAAGAAGATCCCATCTGCAAAGCTGGGAGCGGGAGGCATGTTGAGAGCCGGAAGAAAAGGAGATGTAGCATCTCTAAATATACCTCCAGAGAATCAAGAGAGACATTGAAAGATGGGATAGTAAAAGCCACTTGGAAAGAGGGAAGAGGGGGGAAAAAATGGCTAGAGGAGGGCATAAAGGCTGCTGATGGGAATTGGGAGCGGGCATTACCGAGAAGACTTCCTTCTAATTCATCTTCCAAGCTCTGTGCCAAAACAGCATTTGGCATGGTTCACAGGGAGCAATTGTGTGATAATGAACCCTAAGGTGTCCCTTAATTGAAGACTGAGGATTACAGATTGTGCCAATAGTCGTAAATGGCGCAGGATTGTGGGAGGATGCATTTTCTTAAATGTATCTGTAAGTACAGATGAGTGAGTCTCCCCAGTGAAATGCCCATACTATAAATTATGGAAATATCTCTTTCTGATGCAACCTTTTATTGAGGGGGTGGGGCAGCGCAAGAAATAGTTTGCAAGCCTTTGAAATTTGGCCTGTCATTAAGATGGTGCCTGCAAAGCTGGGTTTTCATCAGCAGTCTGGTGTCCTGGAAGGCTGAAGTGCTTGAAATGTTCCCAAGTTCACCAATTTGTTTTCCATTATTGCTGCTTGCTCAGGGCGGAGAGGCCACGGCTGTTGAACTGTTGTGAGTCCATGATGGGATGGAAAGGAGCAGGGAGGGAGGTGAAGAGACGCCTTGTCGCCTCATGAGGGGCTGGTGGCCTCTGGATTCCTCCAAACCCCACTCCAGCCCTGCTGCCATCCTGCTCTCTGGCCATCCAGGGAGTCCTGGGACTGGTGTGATGGTCAGCCCCACCCCAGGGCTGGACAGGCCCCTTTCCCTACGGGGTCTTTGGGCAACTCCTTGTGCCTCCTGGCTCAGGGGTGTGGTGCAGCCCAGAAGCTGCTGTGATGCCTTCAAGCCAAGTCTGTGATCTCCAGGAGGGGAGCTGAGTTTCCTGCTCAGCTCTGGGCAAGTTTAACCCCCAATAAAGCCCTAGCTCAATGGCTTCTGCTCTTCCCTACCTGTGATGAATAGCGCTCCATCTCTCAAGAACGATCCCCTTCTGGAGGCCTTGGCTCAGGCACACGATGGCTCTGCTCCCCTTGGAATGAATCCATCTCAGGTCTATCCAGCAGCACATCTTCAGTGGACTGCCAAGGGTGTCTGGGCTGAGTGTCCCAAGGGCCCACCCGGGCTGACAGCACCCATCCCACTCTGCAGGCAGAGACCAAACCCTGAGCAGACATTTTTGGTGGTCCTTCTGCAAACCCTTTTTAAGCAGCAGCCTGAAAAACCCCACCACTAAAGCACCTCGTGGGACCACGATGCTCTCCTGTGCTCTATATTTGGTGTGCCTGAACAGGAAAGGCTCTTTGGGGAGTGGAGGGGAGACTTTCAGATTATTCTAAAATACTTTCTTGAATTTTGCATGATTTGAGAACAAACTACATTATGGTCATTGTGAGTTAAACTGAAATGACTGCTGAAAGAGACAAGAAGATGTGGGATTTTTTTTTTTCCTTTCTTCAAGTATTAAATATTTAATTGCATTAGAGGAATGGTGTATTTACAGTAACTGGTGATGGGCAGCACAGTTGGAGCGAGAGCTCCTGGTGTTTAATATGGAGCTTTCTGATGTCACAAGGTCCCACCTGCACTTCTGCTTCTCCCCCAAACCTGCCTGGTTCTTCCCTGGATTTTTGGGGGTTATTGGTTCTTGTAGGGCTGTGGCACAGGGCAAGGAATCTGGCTCTTGCAGTGACATGTGTCAGTGCATCCTGTCAAGCAGCACAGGGGTGTTTATTCCGTGCAGGGAGCTGTTCAGCCTCCCTTTGGCTGGTTTGGAGGGGTTTTATCCTGGATTTGCTGTGAGTAGCAGCAGTGCAGGGTGCCCATTGCAGACACAGTGATTCTGTGCTCTGATGTGGCTGGGAAAGACACAGAAGGAAATTTCCACAACTTGAAAAGATGGAAAATGAGCAGAAACTGGAGTTATGTGATGTGAAGATGAGCTGAAAGAGCCACAGCTCCCTGGTCTGTTGGTGAGAGAAGACAATGGCCCCCGGGGCCGAGGGCAGCGAGTCAGTGGGCACAGAGCCCCATCCTTGCCTGGGCAGCACCTCAGTGGGAGCTGGGGATGGAGGGAGATGGCAGGGAGGGACCAGCCACCCCTGGGATGAGGGAGTTGGGGCAGTGGATGTCCAGGGCTGCCCTGCCACCTCTCTCCAGGTCTGGGGCACCACGTGCAAGGCAGGTGACCCAAAAGTTATGGGGGCAGATAACAACAGCCCCCCCTCGATTATCTTCCCACCCTGCCCCTTATCATTTAAGGAAATCCTATTTCAAGGCCGCTCTAATGAAGCCTCTGATCTTTGCGGAGCCCGGCTCGCTCCCCTTTAATCCCGGCCGGGCTGGGGTGCAGGTGCCGCGGTCCCGAGGGATTAGACGGTCCCTTCCCTTTGTGCGAGCCGTCACTCAGCGCGGCCGTGCCCCGGTGAGCCGCACCGGCCGGCGGGGCTCCTTGTTTGGCCCATTCACCGGGGAATATTAAACTTCGCTGCCTCGGAGTCATTACACGGGGAGGCTGGAGCTGCTGCTCTGTTTGCTTTGGAGAGATTACGGCCGGCAAAGCGAGGACTCATCTCTCCAGTTTGTCTCCTCGGCCCCGGGGTCACCTCTCTGCCGGGCAGCTCCGCTCCTGTCCCCCATCCCCGCCCTCCATCTCACCGGGCACGACCTGCCTGGTCTCCTCCGGGCTGCCTGGGCTCGTCCTGCCCCTTGCCCTGGGGACACTGCCCAGCCGCGGACCGGGGAAGCTGTGGCTGGACGCTGGAACCCCGGTCCTGCTGCCAGCTCCTGCAATCCCCCCTTTGCAGCCAGCCTGTGGCTTTGGCAACTGCTGGAGTGGCAGAGCCAACGTGGCCCGAGCTGTGGGGAGCAAAGAGGGGGGGCAGGAGGGAGAAATGGGGCTCTCACACACACACACACACACACACTCTCTCCCTTTGGGCAGCTCTCCCTGTCCTGGGCAGCATCCCTCTCTAGGCTGATGTCTCAGTGCAGTCACCAGTCTGCATCCCACACCGGCAGCTGGAGCTGATGCTGCAGCAGAGAGTGGGGCGTGGGAGAGACAGCGGTGGGATGTGACTGTCCCATCCCCAGGTCACTGCCAGAGAGGGAAGAAAAGGCACAGAGGTTTCCCTGCTCCTGCAGTGCCCATTCCCCCTCGCTCCCTCCGGCATCCAGCGGCCCCGTTGTCACCGGCCCCTCTTCCCGAGGAGACACCACCGTGGTCCTCCACAATCGTGTTCCCTGTGGACGCAGCCTGAGCCCTGCGAAGCGCCCGGACACAGCTGGGAAGGTGGTTTTCGTCCTCCTCTGTTTGCTCCTGTGTGCCACGACCCCCTCGCCAAAACAATACTAGAAATAATACTTGAAGGAAAGGAAGCGAGAGGGAAAAAAGGCGAGAACGCGAGCGAGAGCGGAGGGGAGAGCACTCAGCATCTCCGCTCGGCTCCGTGGCCTCCCGCAGAGTGAAATGGAGGCAAATAATGCCCTGGAGCTCCTTTCCCGAGCAGTGCAATCAGCCCGCTGGCTCGGAGGGGCTGCAGTGCCCGGTGCCGGGAGGGTCACGGCTCCACCGCATCAAACCCTCCGTGCCCGGAGCTGCCAGGGGCATCCCAAACCCTCTCCACTGCTCCCGGCCCCCTCGGAGGGCAGCAGGGACACCCAGGCAGAGTGCAGTTTGGAGAGGAACGAGGGTCCGTCCAGCTCCATCCGTGGATGTGGTGCCTTGGGGACGGCCACTCTCCTTTATGCCCGCGGGGAGGTGGCACCGCATCCTCCCCACCACTCACCTGCATGTGCCCTGTGTTGGCACGGGGAGGGGGGATGCTGGGGGCTGCCCTGAAGCAAGAGATGCACCCTTGGGGACCCCTCGGTGGCCCAGCCCAGCCGTGGCCCCGCTGGCACATGATGGAGCCCCACAAGTGATGGGGCAGAGGTGCTGCGTGGGGTGAGTGAAGGAGCAGGGGGAAGCCCCACCCTATGGGGGGAACATGGGGACCAGCGAGGGACCTGCCAGCCCCGCCAGCCCAGGCTCACCCTGGGCATCTCCTCGTCCCCCCGCACCTCCTGCTCTGGCGCTGGGAGCGTTCCCGGGCGCAGGTAACATTTGGGAACATTCCCATAACCGAGTGCCGCCAACTGCTGCGGCGGCAGGGCCGGAGCCCCTCTCCAGAGCTGCTGTTTGCTTTGCAGCCTCCTTAGCCCCCATTGAGGCTTTTCAGCTCCAGCCCCTTCAGGGGGTTTAAGTAGGTAAAACCTGAGGAAGAGGCTATTTTCCTCCCTCCCTTTTGAGCCCTGCCTTGTGCCCAAAAGGCCCCCTTGTTTCACGCGTGCCAGTCACCTGGCTGGGCCCCCAGCCCCTTTCTCTCCCAGCCTTCCCTTTCTTTCTCCTTTCTCTCTTTTGACTTTTCCAGGAGCCCTCGCTCTCCAAACGAGCTTCAGATTGGATCCAGATTGAGGTCCCTTTGTCTTTCAAGGGTTGTACTAAGCTAATTAAATGTGATCCCAACAAATAAACGCAGATCTCCCCATTACATTCAGGCCTGCCTTTCAGGCAGCACCGGGCGGCCCCTCGCCCCCGCCCGCTGCGCGCAGGGTCCCCCTCATTGAGTCCTGGCCATTGAAAGCACTGCCAGGATTTCTTTTGTGCCGGGGGTCTCCGAGCCCTTTTTCCATCAGAAAAGACCCCCAAACAGCAGCTCGGCCTTTGTGAGTTTGCAAGCAAACGCCAAAGAAAAGCCCCCTGAATGCTTTAATAAATGACACATTTAGCAACTTCGGAGGCGCCTGGCTCCTGCGGCAGCCGCAGGGGTGCGATGATCCCTCCTGCCCCGGCTCCCCCGGCTCCCGCAGGGGTGCGATGATCCCTCCTGCCCCCCCTTCCCTCCGGGCTCCCGGGGCATTTGCAGCCCGTGGAGGCGCGGGGGATGCGGCTGGAGCAGCTGACCGCCTCGGCTCCCAGCCCGGCTCTCGGCAGTGCTCCTTTCCCTGGGCTCGGGGGGCGCACGGAGCAGGTGATGGGGTCGGATGGACCACCCCGGGCTCCGGGGCTTCGGGCAGCGGGCAGGGCGCGGAGGGGCGGCCGGGGCCGGGGGGCTTTTTCATTGGGACCCCGCGGTCCCTTTGCCTGGTATTAGCGCTGGTAAATCCAAAATCGTTTTTAATGACACACACCACCACCACCACCCCCAACACACACACTCCACCTCAGATCGGGGGCTGCGCTGGACTTTTCTCAGCTCAACTAATATCTTTTTAATGACTTTGGGAGGGGGCAGAGCCCGGCTCTGCCCTAGAGCCTGGATTGCTCCAAACAGATGTTGGGGCAGAGGGAGGGGGATGCTCTTCCCTGCCAGGGACTTTCTTCTAGAGTTCAAACGAGAGGGGAGCTTTCAATCACCACTAAAAATGTATTTCTCCCCATTGAACAATGGGCTCCTTTCTGCGCCCGGGGGGACTCGGCTGCGATCGCGTTTCTGCTGCCGGAGAGGAGAAACCTCCGGTTTTTAGAGCAGGAAAACTCAGCTCCGAAAAGGGCTCTTCCCTGCGCCGGTTATTTCGCAGCTCCGCATTCTCCCTGCCTTCACCTCTTACAGGAAAATTAAAAAAAAAAAAGAAAAAAAAGAAAAATAAATAACACAAAATTGTACTAACGAAGCACTAATCCTCCTCCCGCTCTGTAGCCCTTCCCCGCCGAAGAGGAGCCGCCGCAGATCTTTGCGGTAAAGCCGGGCTGTTTGCGGGGTTTGAGAAACGAATCGCGGCTGCCCCGGGCCGGGGCAGCGCCGGCTCCATCCCCGCATCCCGGCTCCATCCCCGGCGGCCCCACAAGAGTTAAATTTTAAAGCAAATCAAATTCCCATTGGCCACTGTATATTATCTCAGCAGTCTTCATTTGATACCTCTTTAATACAGAAAGGAGCTTTTCAAACCCCTTTTCTCTCTTTTCTCCCCGCCACTCTTTAAGAGCAATAAATGTTCAACTGCAATAACTATAAATCAATCTCCGCTCTGTTCAAATCCTATTCATGCGAAGGGCTGGAAGAGGGGAGAGAGCTCCCCCCTCCCCCCCGCCCCCCAAAAAGCAGCTGCTGGGCTCTAATCTCCTTTCTTGCACTGTCATTCACCCTCATTTTTCCTCCATCACCCCATCCCTGCAATCTTTTCTTGTTTTGCTTTTCTTTTCTCTCTTTGCTGCATTATGATCCCATGTCTCCCCTCATCAGACCCCAACCTTGTCCAGATCCTGACCATCCCCTTGTAGGCTGTGAAAGAAAAGAAGAGTCCATGGATGTCAAATTGGTCTCAAAAAGACCATGAAAGATTGATTTGCTCCACTTTTCTTCTGCCTGACATTATTTCTGAGGGTCCTGAATGGGAAACCAGAAAGTCTGGGACTGGAATAAAGATGTTCTCTCTGTAAGGGGGAGACGGGGGGGAAAAATGCCCATTTACTCCTGGCCCATCAACCCTGCAAAACAGAGCAAAAGAAAAGAGGACTGTGGCTATTCAGAGTCAGACCAATATGTACACCTCCCAACAATATGCCAATATACTGAGGGCTTCTCTATTAACACCCATGAATATTAAAGTGCTCACTAAACGCTCAGAAGGAACTTTGGGAATATACACATGAAAATACAAGCAGCATTGTGCGGGGCTCAGAACAATGGGGCGGCGATAATGGCCCTTCTCTATTAACAGCCATGAATATTAAACTTGTTTCCTCTTAAATGTTAAAAAGGAGGGATAGCTGCGATATTAAAAAAGAGAAACGAGGAGGTGTGTGTGAGGGGGTGGGGGACACACACAGCAAAGCACCTTCCTAGGACGGGGAAGAAGCTTTGGGAAACAGCTGGGGATATTTAAAACCACGCAGAAAATGGAAGAATTATTTTTTTCCACCTTTTTTTCCATCACTCCCCCACGCACCGCCGAGCCCCCGCAGCCGGGAGCGGGGCTCAGCGCAGCCCGCACCGCAGCCGCAGGGGGTTTAAGAGCATCTATTATTTTTTGTCCCGGGATAACTTGAAGGTTGAAGGGTTTTCCTAGGGAAAAAAATATAAAGCAGTCCGAGGACTGGCTTGTCTCGGCGACCGGAGGGAGTCGGTGTTGGGAACCTTTCCACCTGATGCGTTATATTTAGCGAAGCTGGAATATTCTGACGTCTCCTCTAGCCAAAGTCCAGAAAAACCAAATAAACTTTTTTTTTTACACTTATTAAACCCCAAACCAACCCCTGGCAGGCTGTTAACCTCCCCTTTCCAGGGCAGCATTGCCTCTCGCCGGGCAAACACCCTCAGTAAGCACAAGTTTGGGTGGGTTCCTGACATTTGCGTTGCTTCTTGATCGGATTAATAGAAATAATTGCATCTGGTTGTAGCATCATTTCACCAAGGGCAGAAGCCGCTCCACAGCTGCACCCTATAAAGCACCCACCTAGGGATGGGATGGGGCTTTGGGCTGTGCCTGGTTCCTGCTCCGGGCACGGTGAGACCTGGCGGGGCTTCCTGAGCGCAGGAACTGGCCTTTGAGCGCACTGAGGAATTTGGGGGCCTATCTTTCTTCCCCCAGCCCTTTACAGCCCCTCGTCCCCATGAAAATCAAAAGAACAAGGCTAAGGAGAGGGCTCTAAGCTCCGACACAGCAGGACTGGGTTTAAATCCGGGAAAGATTAACCCTTTGCTGAGCCGGCAAAGCTCGGGCCCGGAGGGAGAGGAGCGCTGGGTTTGGGGTGACCGCTCCGGTGCCACTTTCCTGGGGATCGGGGGTGGCCACGGAGCTCCCGGGGCGGGGACGGGCGCCGTGGCTGGCCGGGGAATGCCTTCGGGTGCGGGAATGGGGATGTTGAGGCGGCAGAGCTCCAGAGATGCCGCAGCCACCCCCGGGGTCGGGGTCCAGCACTGGGTGGACACGGCGGGACAGGGTTGCCATTGCGGGGACGTGTGAGATCCACGTGTGGATCCCCGATCCACCCGCGGGCACAGTTCCAACGGGGATGTGCGACTGAGGACCGGCCGGGCCGGAGGCGGCAGCCGGGAGAGCCTGGCCCTGGGGTCAACCGGGATCAGCCCCGGGAGCGCCTACCCCCAATTTGTGCTTGGGGACCCTCTCCGGGATTTGGGGGCGCAGCGCCGGCTCCCCCCGGGGATGCGGAGGGCAGCGGGGAGCCACGGCCGGTCGGGCCAGCTGGAGGAGCCTCGTCCCGTTCCCCCGGGGCTGTGGGGACCAAACGCCGCCGGCCAACCGGGGCTATGGGGCTTGGGGCCGCCGATTTCGTTGTGGTGCTCAACGACCCCAAAGCGCCGCGTTTCAGCCCAAAACGAGCGCGGGGATTGCGCGGGGAGCGAGACCGTGCGGGACCGTGCCCGAGGGTGCGCCCCGTCCGTGGAGCTGCGGCGGGGGCATTTCTGCCCATTTCGCTGCTTTTCAGCCGTGCCCTGGGGCAGGTGCCCGCGTTTGGGTTTGCCCGGGCCGGGAGGTGCGGGGGGCCGAGCCGGTGAGTGCGTATGTATCTGTGTTTGTGTGTATGTGTGTGTGTGCTCGCCGTGTCCCTCCCTCCCTCCAGCCACCCCACCCCCGGGAGGGGAGGGAAGGAGGGGATGGGAGAGGGGGGGGCTCCGACGGCTCGCCTCGCTCCGGCAGCCCCAGTCTCTCCGCCAACGTCAGGGAGGTCATTAATAACCAATTAGGAGGGTCAATGAAGCTCATATATAGCCGGGCGGGAGCCGCCGAGCCGCACGGAGCCCAGCCCGCCGCCCACCGCCCGCCGTGCCCGGCCCCGTCGCGTCCGGCCCCGCCGCCTCGCCCCCATGATGGGCTCGGTGCTGCCCGCCGAGGCCCTGGTCCTCAAGCCCGGGCTGAAGCCGCAGGGGCTCTCGCTGGCCGAGGTGATCACCTCCGACATCCTGCACAGCTTCCTCTACGGCCGCTGGAGAAACGTCCTGGGCGAGCAGCTCTTCGAGGAGAAGAGCAGCCCCAAGACCGCCTTCACGGCCGAGGTCCTGGCTCAGTCCTTCTCCGGAGGTGAGTGACCCCCTCCGCACCCACCCAGATCCCCCCGGTTTCCCGCACCGGCTCCCCATGCCCGGCGGTGGGATGCGGTCCCGGCGCCCCGCTCTCCCCAGGCGTGGGACTCGGGAAAAAAGGGCTTTAAATTCATTTGGTTAACTTGGGCTTGACCTGAGAAAGTTCCCACTTAAACCGCGGGCTGGGGGAGCCGGGGGGGCCGGGGCCGCCCCGCATTCAGCCGCCCGGCACAATATCTTTTCTCTCGCCCCGGCATCGCCGGGGCGTCCCGGCTCCCTTTTCCCCCTCTCGGATTTCTGTTCCTCTCTTAATTTACCATGAAGGCTAATTCCATTTCCATTCACGATATGTCAACCATCTCATCTCCCCATTTTGTAAGAGGAATTCCTGGGCCCTTTTAAACAAGCCCTCGCGCCATTCAGGCACAATGTACCGCTACAGCATTCCTAAAGGACTAATGAATTTAGAATTAGCAATTTCTTTCTAGTTGAGTTTAATGAATGCAGATCACTTTAACAGCATGACAAATTGCTGGATGGGCCGAAATAGACACCATTTAACCTCCTTTCCCAGCCCCGCTCCCTCGCCCAGCTCGGGATGCTTTTCCCAGGTACCTCCTCAATGCCCCGGGGGAACCTTGTACCGCTTTGTGGGAGCCTGGTTGGGCGTTTAAAAGGCTCAGCCCCGGGGTCTGGGCTGGGGATGGGGAGGGGTCCCCGCCGCCTCCAGTCTCCCCTCGCCGATCCCTTTCTGAGCCCTCTCCCCCCTTACAGAGGTGCAGAAACTTTCCAGCTTGGTGCTGCCGTCGGAAGTGATCATCGCCCAGAGCTCCATCCCCGGGGAAGGGCTCGGCATCTTCTCCAAGACCTGGATCAAGGCTGGCACCGAGATGGGGCCGTTCACGGGCAGGGTCATCTCCCCCGAGCATGTGGACCTGTGCAAGAACAACAACCTCATGTGGGAGGTAAAGACCGTCCCTGTACCCGCAGCCCAGCCCGGCCCGGGAAAGGCAGGACCAGGGTGCTGGGGCTCTGTCCTGTGCTGTGTGGCCCCGGACACCCTCCCCGTGCCTCAGTTTCTTCATTCATGCAAAGATCTGGGCAGATGGGTTTAGGAACCCATTGAGGCAAGAGAAGGATGAGGTTTCCTCAGCCCTCAGAGGAGCCCCAAAATGCTGCTGCTCGTGTCCCACGCAGCTGGATCATACCCTGCCCTGCCCTTCCCTGCTGTGGGCACTGTGGGCAAAACCAGCTCTGCCCTGTCCCCTGTTCTCTGCTTTGTCCCAGCCCTGGTGAGGTTAATCCCAAGTCAAGTGTTTGGGAGATCTGAAATGCCAGGGCATTGTACATTAATGCCCAGTCAGTGGACAGGGTTTTCCTCCTTCTTTTGGTTTGTTTCATTCAGACTTGCACTTAAATATTATTAATTATTATTATAATTTTATGCTTAAGAGAAACTTGCCTTATCTTTCTTGCCACCCTGCAAAGCATCCTTCCAGCTCTGCCAGGCACCTTCCCAGTCCACCCAGGGATGCTCCTGCTCCCACAGGCACCTGCAGGATGCTGAACAGCTCCTTCCCCTGGGGCCAAGATGCTGGTGGGGCTCTGCCAAAAAGGGGGATTGGGGCAGGGAGTTGGATTATCCAGGGGGATATGGCTGGTGGGGCTAGCTGTGCCAGAGCAGAGCAGCCTGCTCAGCCCAGTCCAGGAACATGGGCAGAAAGGGTTCAGACATCTCTTGGCTCTTGGCAGGGGCCCAAAGCCAGCCCAGCCTTGGGGCTGAGCTTGTCCCTGTCCAGGGCCTTTATCCCAGAGGCAGGAGGTGGAGGGGCTCAGCCCACCGTGGGCAGCATTGCTACCAAATGCCCTCTGCCCCTCCCAGGTCTTCAACGAGGATGGCACGGTGCGGTACTTCATCGATGCCAGCCAGGAGGATCATCGCAGCTGGATGACCTACATCAAATGTGCACGGAACGAGCAGGAGCAGAACCTGGAGGTGGTCCAGATCGGGAACAGCATCTTCTACAAGGCTATTGAGGTAAGTGGGGCTGAAGAGTGACCAGGCAGCTGCAGGAGGGGAGCAGGGTGGTGGGATGACCCACCCCACAGTCCCTCCCTTCCTTGGTGTTTGGGATGTTGTTGGGTTGTCTGTGGAGGCATAGGGCAGCTTTGCTATCCCTGGCACTCAGATCCACTGGAAGAGATAGGCACCACAGGGAGTGGCCATCACATGGACTTCAGGGAGCAGTAAAGTTCCCTTCCCTTCTCTGTCCCCTTTCATGGGACAATCTGTCCTTTGCAGAGAGAGAACAAACACTGCCTGAGATTGGGGTGTAAAGTGTGAGAAGAGCTGCCATCCTGATCCAGGCAGGGATTTGGTCAGGAACAGGGGTTTGACGCTTATTAAAAATCAGAATTTTGTGCAGAACCTGCTTCTCTGTAGCAGGGGAATGTTTTGGGGGTTTCTGTGGAACCCGGGTGCCGAGTGCAGGCTGTGCCTGACTCAGCAAAGCTTTGCTTGGGTGTCACACTCCAGCTGTACATGGAGCAGGGAGCCATGGAGCGGACAGGGAGCAGCGCTGGCACAGCTGTGCCTTGGGCTTTCCTCAGCTGGGCTGTGGAGAAGGGATTCATCCTGCCCATCTCACCCATGTGCTCCGGTATGAAGTGCTGGTCAGTGCTGGCCCGGCACAGGAGCAGCTGCTGGGTCCCAGGGGTGGCACAGCCTGTGGAGTGAAGGCTGGAGGGCACCCACATCTCCCTGCAGGAGACAGTGGGATGGAGGTGGGTGCCTGGCTCCCTGGCATTATTGATGCCATGTGTGTGCATGTCACACAGTGCCAGCGGGATGACAGTGAGGACCAGCCCTGCTTGTGTGCATTGTCCCCACAACCTGATGCTGTTGCTGGTGGAGAAAGGTGGTGTCTTGGGGAGGTGTCCCTGTACAGCAGCTTCAGCTTAAAGAGTTGCAAGAGAAAACAGTTCATCCCAGCCCAGAACTGTGGATTGTCCCTATCCAGTATCGTGTCCAGAGTCCCACCTGCTCAGGAGCACTCACAGCTCCTGGGAAGATGGTCTCAGCCAGGAAGGGGTGTGAGTGCCCACTGATTCCATGGGCATGGACAGCTCCACGGATCTATTTGGGCTCCTGTGCTGGTTTACAGGGGAGCATATGCTCAGATGCTCCCTGGCACAGGACCACAGCCCCATCCTGCACTGAGCCAGCACCAGGGCTGGCTTAGGGATTGCTGCAGTGGAGTGGGAAAGGTGAGTGGGTGGGTAGGAAGAGGAGTAGGTATATCCTCTCCTGCTGCATGAGACCCATGTGCCCCTTGGGCTCTGCTGCATTTCCCCATGGAGTGCTGTAACCAAGAGCCTCAAATGCTTCCCTGCTGCTCTTCTCATGCTGGACACCACTCCTTAGGTCTCAGCTGTTTTAAGACCTGATATTCCTGTGGGCAGCTGTGCCTGTTGTAACAGCAGCTTAATTGCTTTTTATTACTGTTCTTAAATTATGCAAACAAGTAAAATAATTCCCGGTAGCTGTGGTGTAATTAGGAATAGAGCTGTGGTTTTCACACCTTGTGCAGGCACGGATGATGGGGTGGGTCATCTAGTATTTGTGGAGGTGCTCTGTGCTATGTAGAAGCTCTGCATAGTCATGGTCCATCTGCAGGCTTGCTCCTGGGGCTAAAGCATAGGATGAGTTTAATTCCACTGGCACAAGAAACAAAATTGAAAGGCTGAGAGTGCTGAACCCTGGGTGATGGAGGGGAGCAGGTGGGGCTGAAGGCATGGCAGGTACCTGGTGGTGCTCCAGCTCCCACTGCCACCGGGTTGGCATGGATGTCTCTGTGCCAGGAGGAGCAAAAGGGGATGGGTGAGAGTGCGAGGAGGGGAAGCACGGAACATGTGAGGAGCTGGGTCACAACTGGGCACAACAAGTCAAGGAAGTGGCTTTTTTCTGAGCTCCCCATCCCTGCCTATGCACACACGTAGTTCCAAAACCCATCACTCATTCAAACCTATTGGAATTTGTACATCCAACAAGGAAAGGAAAAGCAAGAGAGGATTTTCCTCTAGTGATGCTCTCTCTGCTCAGTAATCCCCTCACATGGAGTCGTGGGCACACAAATGTGGCATTTTGGACTGGAGCAAACTCTCCTGTCACCCACCACACCTTCCCTGTTTCCTCCTCCACCTCCAGCCCTGGACCAAGCATGCAGCACCAGCCTGCCACCAGCTGGAACAGCTCAGTCCTGGGCAGGATACGTGCACACTGACCCAAACTTAGAGCTGCCCTGCTCAGCAGGACGTGTCTGTGCATGGGCACTGTCACCCTCCATCTCCTGTCCCCCTGCACAGCCTCCTGCCCGTGCCCACTGTGTCTCCTCCCCAGTGGGCACTGTGAGCTACCCAGTCCCTGTCACTCTGCACCCATCCCTGCTGCTGTGGCTCCAACACTCCTTCTCTTAGGATGCCTTTCTCATCTATCCACCACAAGATCAGATTTATTTGGTGCTTTTTCTGCTATTTGCCTTTAATATTTCACTGTGTTTTGCCTGTTCCTGCCCTTACTCGCTAATTTGTTTTTCCCATCCTCATTCTCAGCAATACCAAGTTGCTGCTACTTGAAAGTGAAGTAAGGGCAGTGAGTTTTGGCTTTTGATCCAAAGGCCATGGGATTCCTGGGAGGGAATTTAAATTTGTTTTGGGGTGTATGCACATGGGTGCTTCACCTGCTGCTGCTGTGGGTGCAGCAGCTTCAATAGAATAACACACATATATATGCACCCATGCAGACTGTTTTTTCCTTTCAGCAATATTTTATTTGTTTGTATTAAAAATAACTCATTTTCTGTTAAGAGAAAATGACACCAAAAACCAGCAGCAATTTGGGATGCAAAAGAATATTGGCTTCCACTGCCTTCCAAATTCCTCTTCTGCAGCTGCAGCGAGGACTTCGTGCAGATGGACACTTAAAATCTATGAACTCAAATTCCTGCTGCTTTCAGGTGCTTAAAATTTGGCACATTTTTTTCAGTGTTTGGGTGATTTAACTTATGACCTGTGTTTCCTGTGGATGATGCTTTTCTTGGACTACTCCGTGTGTGCAAAACCATCCTGTGAAAGGCAGGACTTACCTGTTCCTAAATTTAGTTCTTAACACTAGGGACCTGCAAGGGGAAATATGTGTATTTTTTTAATGAAGTGATGTTGTTGTTAGTGCTGTTTGAACCATTGAGAGTGTCCATCTTCCCGGCCACAGCTGCTGCACACAGGGAGCCTTGAGCAGCATTTCCTGACCAATCGCCCTGGGCAGCGCAGGAACATCACGGGGGAAGGAGAAGTGCCATCACTTCAGGGAAACAGGAGTGTGGGTGATGCAAAACCCCTCTCCTGACCCTGCAGATCTCCTTGGGCTATTGCAGGCACCCTGCCTTTGGTGTGGGATGTAAGCAGCATCTTACACCTGAATCGTGGCCTCTTACAGCAGCTCCAAGCTCTCCTCTGATCCATGGGCTGAAAGCCCTTTGCTGATGGATCTGCGTTTCCATCTTCTAAAATCTCTGGTGGGAGATCCTGCTCTACTGCAGGAGGGCGTTGATGGCTCTGTCCAGAGCTGAAATGTTTGCTGGAGCCCTGAGCTCTGGCTCAGTGTCAGGGCTCCCTGCTTTGGTCTCTTGTCACTGGTGCCTCGCTGCAGTTTGTGGCTTCACAAATGGTTGATTTCTCCGTGTCTCTGTGTGCCACCATTTCTTCATCTCCCCGAGTTGCCAGGACCTCTGGGTCCTGCACTCCAGAGAACCCAGCTCTGTCCATGTGCTCTGTAGCTGTGTATTTGCCTGTCACCTCTTTTGTGTCCCTGCCTAGGGGTGACCCTGGAGCAGGTTTGTGCCCACGGTGGGTGGGGCTGAGCTGTGTCATTCTTTCCAGAGCTGCAGGCTGGGCAGTGTCGTGCCTGCCTGGGAGTGTTGGGGACTGCTGGGAGGTCCCAGATGGCAGCAGGGTAGGTCCAAAGGGACCAGCACGGGGATGGATATTCATCTCCCCTCCAAACCCCTGTCTGTGTCTTTCTTTCTAGATGATTCCTCCAGACCAAGAGCTGCTGGTCTGGTATGGGAACTCCCACAACACCTTCCTCGGCATTCCTGGTGTGCCAGGGCTGGAAGAGGAGCAGAAGAAGAACAAACACGGTAAGTAATGCTGCAAGCAGCCATGGGGGCACCATCCCTGCCCGTTCACCCTGTGCCCAGCTCCATGGCCATGGGAGTGGGCATGAGGCAGGGACACCCCAGGGGTTGTGTCAGATATCCCAGCTCTCTGGGGACAAACACGGGGATGATGAGGCAATCCCCACAGCTTGAGCAGACCCCCGGTAGTTCAGAAGGGTGCCTCCAGGACGGTTCGCCCACAGCTATTGCTGGTGGGGTGTCCAGCAGTCACTGCCTGACCCAGCTGGGCAGGGAGGAGCAGGGCAGGGTGTGAGCAGGAGGAAGGCAGCCCCAGTGCTCTGTGGAAGACTGAGTGGATGCAGTTCCTGTGTCTCCACTCTGGATTTAACGTGTCTTTCCCCAAATCACCATCACAGGAGGCTTTTCTCTCCATGGCTTTTTGCTTTCTGCTTGTCTCAGTGGCTCCCCAAGATGTTCCTCTGTGGGCATAGCAGAGCTCAGGCACTGATGGGGGGGTGCTGTGCCTGGTCAGAGCCAGATCCCATCTGTGCTTTCTGATCATACTTTCTATTCTGAGAGAGCCAGATCAGAGCAAGAGGAGAAGCTGAGACCAGTGTAGGGCTGGACACCATGGCTGTGGGTTCCCATACTCACTGCCTCCAGCTCTGCTGCAGCCCAGGGAGGGGAAAAGAGCCTTTTGTGCCCATCTATTAGGAATTCATTCAGCTCAGTTTGAATGTTCCCCCTCCCCTAAATCTGGGCGAGCTCATTTCCAGAATGAACTTTGGCCTCATCCCAAAGCCCTAAATGCCAGCCAGGACCCTGCTCTGCCTGGGATGGGTACCCCCACAAGCAGGGAGCCAGCGAGGGGACACGGGGGGTTATGCAGGACATCCAGCACCTCCGTGCTCGGGGAGTGGGTGGTCTGCTGTGCCAGAGGGCAGTGCCTGACCGTGCCCTGTTGCCCCCAGAGGATTTCCACGCGGTGGAGACGGGGGCCAGCACGACGGGGCGTATGCGCTGCGTCATCTGCCACCGTGGCTTCAACTCCCGCAGCAACCTGCGCTCCCACATGCGCATCCACACGCTGGACAAGCCCTTCGTGTGCCGCTTCTGCAACCGCCGCTTCAGCCAGTCCTCCACGCTGCGCAACCACGTCCGCCTGCACACGGGCGAGCGGCCCTACAAGTGCCAGGTGTGCCAAAGTGCCTACTCCCAGCTCGCGGGGCTGCGGGCACACCAGAAGAGCGCCCGGCACCGGCCCCCCAATGCATCCCTGCAGGCTCACTCGCCCGCCCTGCCCGTGCCCCATCCCGCATCCCTGGCCCACCACATCCCCACCATGGTGCTGTGAAGCCCCCCCGGCGCGGCAGCGGGATTTTTGGACAGCAAGGACTGATGCTGAGACACACCATGGAGCGGGGGGGTTGGCCCTTGGCAGAGCTGGCTGGGTAGAGGTTGGTTTGTGTCTTGAAGGGGGTGCTGGGTTGTTTTTGGGGCAGGTGAGCGAGGGGGACCCCCAGCTCTGCAGCTGTACTGTGGGGGATCATCCCTGGGGAGATGTGGTGTAGGGTGGGCTGCTGGTCCTTGGGGTTGGCAGGGGAGCAGGGACACAGCGGGATGTCCTGCACAGATTTGCCAGTGGACTGGAGCAGCAGAAAAGCTGTGCCTGGATGAGTTGCACCTGGGTTTTACAGATAATTTGGTGGAAAGAAAAATTGCCCTTATCCCTCCTCCTCTGCTCCAGCAAGTGTCCAGCAGACACAGCCATCCCAGCCTGCTTGTCCCAGGGGTGGCCTTGGCCCTGGTGGCTCTTCCAAGGGACACATTTTCCTCCTTGTGAACCCCAAATCAAGGAATGATTGCGTTTTCCCCCCACCCAAGCCCCCTTTGCCTGCCCCCCTCCAGCCCGAGCTGTGCACTGGGGTTTGTCACCGCTCCGAGCGATGCCATGGGCAGAGGGGACACCGTGACGGCTGGGAATGCCCCTCCACAGGCAGGGTTTGAGGGGACCCTGAGCTCTGCCGGGCTGTGTTTGTTCCAGCCCTTGGAGAAACTCTCCCAGCCGTGAGGGAACATTTCGGCTGGAGTTGCTACTGCCCTCTGGGGACAGACAAAACCCATCCCTGGGCCAGCTCTGTCCCCAAGGACAACTCTAAGCGCCCTCTGGAGTCCCCACACTCTGGAGGAGGGCCGTGTATCATAAAGCTTGAAAGAAGGTATTCTAATATTAATTATAAGTCTAAGATGTACAAAGTTCTCACAAGCCGTGTTTTACTTCCAGAAAAAAACAAACAAACAAAAAAAAAAACCAGAACAAACAATTGTCACTTTAACTTTGTAAATATTTATGTAAACATTATTTACAAAACTTTGATATTATATATTATTTGATTGTATATGTACACAGTGTAAATACATTTGTACCTCTCTCTTGTATTCTAAATAAAAATGACTTGGAACATTTATCATTTAGAAGATGGGTAGCATGGAGAGCTTTATTTTGCTGTGTGCCAGGGGAAGGATGGGGTGGCTGGGACCAGTGAAGGTCTTAAATACCACAATAACCAGTGAGATGTGGCATCTTGATGGAGCAAGGAGAGGAGGGGGGAGGAGGAATAAAGCAGTTTTGGGCTGAAGAAGCCCTTTTTCAGGTCTGGAAGAGGGGGGTGAGTGTTGTCTCTCAGTGCAGTGGGTCCCTGTGATCTCGTACACCCCTGTTTGAAGCTGGTGGGCATTTGCTTTATGGTTTCAGCCCTCACCCACAGACAGGAGAGCTTTTGCTGGCTTTGGGTTCTTTTTGGATGTTTCTCTGGCATGGTTAAATCTGCTGGCTGCTTTTCCCTGGGATTTCCCTCCAGCACCTGGCCCTGAATCAACCCGATTAAACCTTTCCACCCTGCCAAGGGGGCAACCCCGAGGCCCTCGGGAGGGTGTTTAAGGGTCTGAGGTGCTCCCCGAGCCCCCCGGTTTGCCCGGGAGGGTTTTTTTGGGGTGCTGATCACGGCCCGGGCTGTGAGGCGCCCTGCCCTCACTAAACATGGCCGCTCCCCCCTTTGGGTTCCAACGGGGCGAAGCCCACAAGTCCCTTTGCTGCCAGCAACAAATATGGGTGCCTAGCGCCCTCCCTCTCGGCCGCCCTCACTCAAGATGGCGGCGCCCGCGCCTCAGGCGCGTGCTCGCCAGCAGCCGTCATGGCGGGCGGAAGCCGCGCCGAGGCGGGAGCGCGCCCGCTGCCAAGATGGCGGCGGTCACCATGAGGCTGCCGCAGGCCCGCGGGCCCCTCGGGGTGAGTGTGCCCCGCGGCGCCGAGAAGCACCTGGTGGCACCTGGGGACACCATCACCACGGACACGGGATACATGAGGTACTGGCCTGAGGTACAGGAGGGGGGAGGCGGCGGCGGGGCGCGGCGCGGCCTCGGGCAGCCCTCAGGTAGCGGCGCTGTGTCCGCAGGGGCCACGGCACGTATGTGGAGGACGAGAAGCTGATCGCCTCGGTGGCGGGCGTCGTGGAGAGGGTGAACAAGCTGGTGTGTGTGCGGGCGCTGAAGACCAGGTGAGTGCGGGGAGGGCCGGGGAGGGCCGGGCCGGGCCTTGGGTGTGACGGCCGCTCTGCCCCCTCCCAGGTACAACGGCGAGGTCGGCGACATCGTGGTCGGCAGGATTACTGAGGTAAATTACCCCCTTCCCCCGCGGCCCTGAGGAGCAGGAGGATGGTCCCCGGCCAGTGTGGTTCAGTCCAAGCCGCAGCACTTCCCAGTATCCCAAAATGCTGGTGCGCGTCAGTGTCCCCACGCAGGGCACTGGTTTTAACTGGGATGAGGCTGGAAGAGCCGGCAGGGCTGTCCCCTCATGCAGACTCGCTAGGCTGCAGCTCCCCGTCAGTTTTTGAGTGTACAGCAGCAGGTTTGGGTTTTTTTCCCCCCTCAGGTTCAGCAGAAGCGATGGAAAGTGGAAACGAATTCCAGGCTGGACTCAGTCCTGTTGCTGTCGTCTATAAATCTGCCTGGTGGGGAACTGGTGAGTGTAGCTGAGGCAGAGCCCTGGCTGCTGCTTCTGTGCTGGGAGCTGAGGTGCTGGGAAGCTCTGGAGCCCTCCCCACAGTTGGCATGGAGTTTGTGTAGCTCTGGTATCTCTAACTCTCCATGTTATAATAATTGAGTGACCTAAAGGTGTGCTGGGCTGCCTGGCTTTCCTTTGGTGACCAGGCTGTGTTTTACATGGCATCCTCAGGTCCCCCACAGTGAGGTATTAATGGATGTTTTCTCATTCTGAGCCACACACAGCTTCTCTTGTGTTGTTTCAGAGAAGAAGATCAGCAGAAGATGAGCTTGCCATGAGGGATTACCTGCGGGAGGGGGACCTCATCAGTGTATCCTTTCACTGCTCCCACTGTCAAGAGCTCATCTGGCCTGGCTGGGGGAGAGAGCTGTGCTGAGGTGGCACTGGGCAGCCTTAGGGACCTTGTTTTCCTTAAGAGGCACCGACAGGCAGAGGTCCAGTCCATATTTTCTGACGGGGCTGTATCGCTGCACACCCGGAGCCTGAAATACGGGAAGGTCAGTTGTTCCAAAGCCCTTGATCTTGGCTTAATTCTGCACCAGCTGACTTGCATAAGACCTTTTGTTTTTGTTTTTTAAGAAAAGGGTTCTGGAGTAGAGCAGGATATTGTTATAACCAATTCCCACAGGATAGGAGGAATCTCAGCTCCTACATGGGAACACCAAGCAGAGTTTTCCCAAAGCAGGGGAGGTGTCCTTGAGTTGCCCTTTGAGCCACTGCTCTCCCTGTCCACAATTCCTGCTTGCCAGTTCTGTTTCCCCCATTAGCCACTTGGGAATTAAATCCTGGAGGGAAAGCTTCTCACTCCTCTTCTGCAGGCCATTGCCCCTGTGTCTTGTTTCTCTCCCCAGGGCTCTATTTTAGGCTTTACACAGTTGGCATTTATCTCTGGTTTTGTGCATTGAAATAAGCCAAGGGGCCATTGGAGCGTAGGTTGCAGTTTGGGATTACCAGACCAAGGGTATTAGCACTTAAAAGATGAAAGGGAAGAGTGGTTATTGCACAAAGGGTGAAGGACAGTGATTGGATTAAGAGAGAAAGTGTTCTGCTAAATTGGGCCTCTCGCTCCTCGTTTTTCTGCAGGGATGGTTGATGTGTAGTTACGATCAAGATATTATTAACATTTGTGCTAAGCACTTAGAGTATTCTTCATCTTCAAAGGACTGCACAGGCATTAGCTAATCCCTCTAGTGCTCCCAGAGGCAGGCAGGTTTTATACTCACTGTTTCACAGGAAAAGGTGTCAAAATGGAGTGGTTGTTAGGCCAGGAATGAAGTGAGTGTGTGTTATTGACTTGGTGTTATCTCTGGTGGCTTGTGTGTCCCACTCTGAGTCTCGTGGTCTCCTCTCCAGCTTGCCCAGGGTGTGCTGGTTCAGGTCTCTCCCTCCCTTGTGAAACGCCAGAAGACTCACTTCCATGACCTGCCCTGTGGTGCATCCGTGATCCTCGGCAACAACGGCTTCATCTGGATCTACCCGACTCCAGAGCAGAAGGATGAAGAGGCTGGGGGCTTCACCACCAACTTGGAGGTGAGGGCTCAGGGAGGATGAACCTTCTCCCACCAGTGTTGGTTTTTCATCTAACATAGAGGCATGTGAATAACCTGAGTCTTCCAGGATTTGGTGATAGGTTCACAGCAAGGCTTTTCTACAGTCAGCCTGCATTATTGCCCTGTGCATCCATCCCTTTTCCTCTGTCCTTCCTCAGCCTGTTCCCTTGTCTGACCGGGAGGTGATCTCACGGCTCCGAAACTGCATCGTGGCTCTGGTTACTCACAAGATGATGCTCTTTGACACCAGCATTCTCTATTGCTATGAAGCATCCCTTCCTCATCAGGTACAGAAACCAGAGGTCTTTATTCCACACTGGGGGAGGGAACAGAAAGGCTGCATCAGTTGCTGCTGAAGTCAGTAAATTAGGTGGTGGGGCTTCCTTTTGGTTTTCCAAAGCATCCTGCAGTAAGTGACAATACAAACTCCCCCCTTCTGCACAGAATAAGTTGTCTTGCATGATTTCAGAGATAGTTTGGAGGGTTTTGCATCTGGCAAAGTTCAACTATCCCTATAGAGGAATAAGTTCATTTTTCAATAGATGTTGTGTATCCCTCGCTGGGATTATGGACCCTCTGTGATTCCTGTGAAAACAGTTAAATTTGAAATTATGTGAGGGTACGGTGCACTTTAAGAACCACTGAAAAAGCAAGTGTCATGTATTGTACAGAGACCAGTCTTGTGTCTGTATCCACATCCCTCACTGCTGGAAGGCTGCCTCAATTTGACCTCTTGCTGTACAGCTTTTCATTGTCATTTCTGCCAGCACAATCACTCTTCCCATTAATGAATGCGATCTGAATTGTCTTCTGCATTCATTCCCAACGGCAGCCAGCTCAGCTACATGGGATGTTCTTTTGAAGTATACTTCTGTTTAAGTCATCTCTCCCTGCTCAAATAAGGTGTGTGTCCTTCAGGAGAGATGAGGAGTGTCAGTTGCATCTCCTTTGATGTCCTCTGATCTCTGTAAGAATAGTTAATTCTGGCCAGGTTGACTTTGCATTGGACCCTCTGCCATAGGTTTTATTTCACCAGAACCCTCTAAACTCCCCTGCTGTGCATCAGGGACATTTGTCCCCACACAGTGTGCAAAAATAGTAATTGCTTTCTGGTGCCAATGTTGCTCTTGTTTCCACTGCAGATCAAGGACATTCTCAAACCAGAGGTGATGGAGGAGATCATTCTGGAAGCTCGACAGAGGTTGCTGGATTTGGAGGGATAGGGCACATGGCCAGAAGCAGTCATTTGAAATCCCAGCATGGCAGCTTTTGATTCTCAGTATTATGTATGCTTTTCAGTGTTCCAGGGCCCAATATTCATTCCACACTTCAAAACCCACCAAAATTCCTCATTCCTGGGATATCTCCTGAGTCCTTTTAGTACAATAGTACAAAGTAGTATTTAAGGACAATAGCCTTTTAGTGCAGCAGCCTGAAAAATTGATATCTGACCTTTATGAAGATGCAGATGCAATTGGGACATGTCTCCTTGCACCTCTTGCTGCATCTGGTGCCCCTCAACTTTGTGCAGAATGGTATAGAGGATGGGATATGTTTTGCGATGTTTCTCTCTCTCCAAAAGATGGTTTGGATTTTAATTTACTGTAGCACAGATCTGGCAGTCTGTCCCCTGACTGGGAGTTCTTGTATTTAAGGCTGTAAGTCCAGGCACACGTGTTTGGAGAACAGGAGTATCCACACCCTTGCTAACCACAATTTGAGTCTGGCTGTTCATGGCTTGTATTTCTCAGGGGTATGAGATGGGATGTGGCTGTGTCCAGGAGCCATGGACAAGCAGTGTCCTAGTTTGTGTACATCCTGCTGGTCTCTTTTTTTATGCCTGACGTGGTGAGCTCCTCTTCTGAGGAGGCACCAGTACTGTTTTGTATTAAATATTTTACATTTCAATAAATTTTTTGAAACAAATCAGTCTTTCAGCAGTGTTTGCACTAGCTTGTCTTTCTCCAGAATTAACTTGGTCTAGCTTGAGAGCTGCAGTTGGGTCAAGTTTTCTTGTGCCAGGACACTTGGAATGGTTGCAATGTCCTGTTTCTCCCCTTCAACTGTTGCTCTTCATCCCATTCAAGCAGGACTTGACCTTCCTCTTCAACCCATCTTCTGTGCAGGGCTCTTCTGTAAGGATTGCCTGGAGTTGTTCACAGTGCTTTCCCCAGTATTGCCTCCCTGCAGGATTCCATGGAGAGGTGAGTCATGAGGTGATCGGGAGACGACAGGGAGCCCAGGATAACACTGGTGATCGTCAGGCCAGTGCTGAGAAGTGGGCAGGCAGTCAGTCATCTCCTCTGTACAAAGTGGCTCTGATGCTTTCTTTGAAGCATCCTCTCAGCTCTCTGGTGCTATATTAAAGCTGTTGTGTTACATATGTATTGTATCTATTTGTATTGCAAATACATACTTGCACCACAGCACTGTAATTCTTAAAAAGGATGATAAAAAACCCTATTTGCTTTAATTGTCCCTGAATCCAATTCTAACGCTTGCCAATTCTCACACTTGCATCAGGCAAAATTCTTTGCTTGGTCTTTCCTTGGGAACCAGAAATTCCCTTCATTGCTGCTCCTCCAGCGTGGGCTGCTCATCCCGTGGTCCTGAGCAGGCACTAGATGGCACCTTTGGATCGCGTTTGTGGCACTTCCCTTCCCAGCTCCGGCTCACTGCCCTGCCAAACAGCAGGGCCTGGACGGCTGCCACCAGTGCTGCTACCCAAATCCTACAGCATAATGGGGCTCAGTGGCTAAGGACAAGCAAGGACATGGCTAATCCGTTCTGCTGCTGCACAACTCAAACTTCTGCCCGTGCTGCCTCTGTAAAATAGCACTGAACTTCTTAGGGGTGTCACTGGAATGCTCCACACAAGACCTGGGAATTGTTATTTTTCGGTTTTATGAAGATTCCTTAATAAGTGTTGCAACAATCACATCCTCACGATGACTTGGGAAATTTGAAAAACAAAGCTTGATGCTGACACTTTCAGGTCTGTGCACGAGGCTGCTGGTAGCCATGTTACCCACATCTGTGTGGGCAAGAATGGCTCAAAAAGGCTAAAAAAAGTTCTAGTGGCCAGTGTATCTTTATGAAACTATTTCTTTTTTTTTTTTCCCTACCCAACTGCTGTAGGTTAGCAGCTATTTTTCTTATTAACACATGGGGAGGTTCAGAGGTTTCTGCTGTGAGGGTTCCAGGTATAAACAGGCTGGAGATACACAAGCAATGAGATACTTAATGTGCATTGTTGAAGGCTGATGGAGAGGGCTGTAGTTAATCCAGTAAATCTCTTTGCATCTCTTCCACTTGAATTGAAACAACTCTGTGTCAGTTAAAGGACAAAGGGGTGAAAAGACTGTACTTCATTACCACCTAGAGAGATTTGATACCTGGAAATGGTTCTGGTCAACAGGTACCTGAATGCAAAATGCTTCTCTGTCCTCAAGCAACCTCTCTGCAGGCATCTAGAGGTCAGAAAGGGGCTGGGAGGGGTTAGGAGGCTCTTGAAAGTCCTGTTGGTGATGTGGTGGATACTGTGCTCTGGAGGTGGTTAATTTAGGCGTGGATTATGCTCATGGGATCCAAGTGTGAGCTGTTAGACCTGCAAGGTCAGACAGTGCCAGGTTCTCATACACTGATCTTGGGAACAGGGTGCTGGTGTCTGTGGCAGGCTGCATGGGCAGCCAGATGAGTTGTTCTATATTTTCATTCCTTTTCCTGTCCTTTTTTCCCCTTTCCATGGCAATCTTTAAAACTGTGGTGTATTTCCAAGCTTCTCATGCTGGTCCTCTCCCCATTGTGGACCTTTTTTGGTTATATATGCTCAGTAAATAAGTACACAACCTGAAAAACAAGGAGCTCAAGAGCTTTCTGATTCTTCCTGCTTGCTGAAGCACTCCTGATATTTTGGTATTAGGGATGTGTTTAATGGGGGAGGTATGTGACTCATCCAGTTCCCTTACTCCTGAATACCTGCTACTTTTGTTTTTAAGCCGAAGAAAAGAGCACCAGCTGGTGAGGTTTGGTTATAGATCTTTCCTGATGTGGGGGAACTGAAGGTCTCAGTATTTTTCCCCATGATTGTGAGGGGTAATTACTGATCCTTCCAAATTCAGCCAGTGCTGTGCCAAGCCCAGACCTAAATTCTTCAAGGCTTCAGCAAGATCATTGCTAGCAGTTCCTGCAGCCCCCTCCAGCACAGCTTAACAAGCCAGCAGCAGCAGTGTCCTCTTGAGTTCTTGAAATAGTCTGTGGGATTTTGCTGGGCAACTTCTAAGGGTGAAAAGGAAGAAACTGTGGCTTCTCTGGTTTAAGAAAAAAAAAGTAGTCAAAATCTACTAAGTGTTAATTTTTATCTGGGGAACTAAAATGCCCATGGAGGCATTAAAACATCTCAGACCAACCTGATTGGTCACCAGTGTCTGACAGGTGTGGAGCCTGTTTGTAAACCAGCTGTAGCACCTGCCTGTGCTGCTTACTCCAGGGTTAATATGTGGTGCAGACGTGCTCAAAAGTGGAGTTATTAACTGGTTCCCTTGCTGGTGAGTGCTGCCTGCAGGAAGGAGAACACTGCTCATCTGCAGAAATGATTTTCTTGGTTCTTGGTGCCAGTGTTTAATTCATGTACTAATATGAAGCATGGCAACCTCCCCCCTTTGCTCCTAGGAATAACCACTGGGATTTTGAATTTGTGCTAATGGGTTATTAATCCAATTACTGCCTCTTATTGCGTTACTTCTGTATCATCTGTGTGCAGTTTGCTGTTCACTTGAAGTGGATGGTATAAATACAAAGCTTTGAGCAGACCCGAGAAGAGACTGAAACCCCACTGAGATTAGAGGCATCTTGAAATGATTGTCTGGGGTTCCTGAGGACTGCTAATTAATATGCTAAGTTTTATTATTTGGTGAAGAGGTTGAAGCTTTTAAGATATTGTTATGGAGGAAACGTCTCTGCAGCTGTCGGGTGTAAGAACCCACATTTAATGAAAGGTAAACAGAGGAAGTATTGAAATATCTCTTATGAAAGAATAAATCCATAGGATGTACTCAGGCTTGACTGAAAGAAACAGTCTGTAGCATTTTTAATTTATTCTGCATTCACACAATCTTTCTGTCTCTGTCTTCTCTAACAATTTCTGAATCCACTGGGAGACTTCCAAGTTTGTTAACACGAGACAATCATGTTCACAAAAACTGGCAGCAGGGTGAGGGACAGAAAATGTAATACCCTTCAGGAAGGAGAAGGCAGCAGATATTAGCAGATACTTTGCTATGACATTTGGGAGTGACCAGCTGGCCCATCCGCCTGTGTATTGTCCCAGATTAACTACAGCACTGCTTTGGGAAACAGGAAATGCTTTTGGAGAAACTGCTGAGTGGAAAGAGGTTGGGAATGGCTGGGAAAGAAACTGCCCCACTTTGATGCTTATGCTGCAAAGCATGAGAAGGAATAACTGCCTGTTGGCCTGAATGATAAATTCACCTAGTCTGTTAAATAAAAATCTCAGGTGAGGTAGGGAGAAGTGTATATACAGCCTGTACTGTCCAAAACACATCCCTGGAAGTGTTCAAGGCCAGCCTGGATGGAGCTTGGAGCAACCCGGCCTAGTGGGAGGTGTCCTTGCCCACACAGAGGGTGGAGCAAGATGGTTTTTAAGGTCCCTTCCAACCCAAACCATTCTGGGATTCTATGAAGTCCTGCATATTTGCAATTACTTTTGTGTATTTTAGTGAGTATAACAGGCCCACAGTTGTCTTCTGGTGTTCACTCTGCTTCAGCCCTGCCATGGTAGGTGAGGTTATCCAGGATGCTCCAGTCAGACCTAGAAGGGAATAACCTTTTCAGTGAAGAATGGCTGGTATTGGTTTTTGCAACAAATTTCTGTTGGGCTGCTCAGCCTATGTTGATAGACAGCTTTGTTTCCTCACTTTCCTTCAATCCATGGGAGCTGATCAGGGGGTTAGATCACCCCAGTGAGAAGCTGATCTCCATTACTGAGATAAACCTGGAGAAATTCTGCTGAGTTCAAGAGATGTGACCCTGGATTTGCCTCAGCATGAAGAATGAGGATTTCTCTCTCCTGAATGTGCACAGCACAAACAGCCTCAGTACCTGCAACTTGAGCCACTGATAGAGAAATCCAATAGAAACGGTTTTGGGGTCAGTCTCCTGGCTCAGAATTAGTGATGTAGGAGCAGACTGACACAGCAGAGGTGGAGGATCCCACAGGGCCGTATGAAGTGCTACATTTTGGATGCTGTTGTTAAGAGAAAGAAAAATACACATCTGCCCGGGACCTTGAATGTGGTGTAGGAGACATGGAGTGTGTTTGGATTTGTCACAAGGGAGGAGTCGCAGTATAAACAAGCCACTCTGTGTCCAGATGGTTACCCTGAGCAGGAGGCTACAGCACAGAATTGCAATTGTGTGTTCTCCTGTTGTCGAGTGGGAGCAACCACAGACCTTTGACCGAAACACCCTGACCTCAAGCTGCTGCATCAATCCTCTTCTATTCCCAAGGTGAACTGGAGAATGTATGAGAAACTAAGTGTTTTCAGTGTTTTCAGCATCTTTAGCTCGGGGAATGCTCATGCTGCACATCTAAGGGCACCACAGTGCACGCTGAAAAATTTGGGGGTCTAACTCCATGTTTGTACCAAATGGTGCACAAAAGTGTATCAATAAAATACAAGTTTTACTGTCACAGTCATATGGCCTCTGTGGCTGGTTTTGGTAATGAGTTCTGCATGTGCTCTGACAGCATTAAAAAAGAACCTCACCCTTCCCTTCACCCCTGCCTCTCACAGACCCACAACTCACTCTCTCGTTTCTTTTCACAGAATCACAGAATTGTTACTGTTGGAAGGGACCTCTGGTGGTCCTTCAGTCCATCCCTCGTGCCAGGGCAGGGTCACCTGGAGCAGGTGACACAGGGATGTGTCCAGGTGTGTTTGGGGTGTCTCCATAGAGAGAGACTCCTTGCCCTCCCTGGGCACCTGTTCCTGTGCTCATGTCGAGGTGAAACATCTTGTGTTTTAGTTCATGCCATTGCTCCTTGTCCTGTGGCTTGGAAAGAGTCTGGCACCATCCTCCTGACACCCACCTTGGAGATATTTGTATGTATGAGTGAGATCCCTTCTCCAGACCAACCAGGCCCAGCTCCCTCAGCCTCCCCTCATCATCCCCCTCATCCTTCCCTCATCATCCCCCTCACCATCCTTGAGGGCTCCGCTGGTCCCTTTCCAGCCCCTCCTTGTCCTGAGGAGAGCAGACCTGGACACAACAGGGCTGGGGGAGAGGATCAACCCCATCCCTGCCCCTCCGGCCACCGCCTCAGGGGCTGCTCCCCGGGACACCCCCTGGGATGTGGGATATGGGGTGTGGGGTGTGGGATATGGGGTGTGGGGTGTGGGGTGCGGGATGTGGGGTGTGGGATGTGGGATGAGGGATGTGGGATATGGGGTGTGGGGTGCGGGATGTGGGGTGTGGGATGCGGGATGTGGGATGTGGGGTGTGGGATATGGGGTG
>JAWWTY010000036.1:4930037-4971263 GCA_035222235.1 Margarornis squamiger | reverse complement strand
TGGGGTGTGGGATGTGGGATATGGGGTGAGGGATGTGGGGTTTGGGATGTGGGGTGTGGGATGCGGGATGTGGGATTTGGGGTGTGGGCTGTGGGATTTGGGGTGTGGGATGTGGGGTGTGGGGTGCGGGCTGTGGGATGCGGGAAGTGGGGTGCAGGATGTGGGGTGAGGGATGTGGGATGCAGTGTGTGGGGTGCAGGGCGCGGGATGCCGGAGCGGGGCCGGGCCGTGAGGCGGTGAGGGCGGAGGCGGCGGCGGCGGAGGAGGAGCAGGAGGAGCAGGAGGAGCAGGAGGGGCCGGAAGGGGATGTGACCGCCCGCCCGCCGGCCCGGCCGTTCCGGGATCGCCCCCGCCGCCCCCGCCCGGGGCGCTGCCCGAGCCCCTCCGCTCCCTCGGGGCGATGCCGCCGGCCCCCCCGTGCCCGCCGCAGCTCTCCGGGCCGCTGGGCACGGCCCCCGCTCCCGGCGCCGCCCGCTGAGGGCAGCGGGTCGGGGCGCCCCCAGCGCCGGCACCGCCATGGCCCCCCCGGCCCCGCCGGCCCCGAGGTAGCGGCGGGGGAAGGAGCCGGGGCCCTGCGCTCCCCTTCCCCGTGGGGAGCTGCTCCTCCTCCTCCTCTTCCTCCTCCTCCTCCTTCTCCTCCTCATCCTCCTCCTCCTCCTTCTCCTTCGCCTCATCCTCCTCGCCCTCCTCGCCCGCAGAGCTGACATGGTTCCATCACCCCCGACCCCGCCGGCCTCGGGCGCCCCTTGAAGCCAAACCCACCCCCCCGCCCCGCACCTCCTTTGGCCTTCGCCAACCCAATGCTATGCAAAAGAAAAGGAGGAGAAAGAAGAAAAGGAAAAAGAAAAAAAAAGGGAGACCTCGGCACGCTGGCTGCGGTGGGAATGGCTGTTCCCTGCCCTGGGTGAGCCCTGCGTGTGGTTTCTTGGCTTGTGAGATGGACTAATCCTGCCTCGCCCCCGTGGAGGACAAGCTAAACTTTGGTAATGCTTGGTCATTGCTGAGCAGTCGGAACTTTTACTTGCTCGGGGTTTTTTTTTATGCATAAAGTCACCTAAGGAGCCTTGTTGCTGCCTTCAGGAGCACTGGAGGAATCTGTCTTAATTCTTGGCCTCAAGTGACTTTGTCCCACCTTGAGTGCGGCCAACACGCCCACCCAAACACCTTCTCCTTCAGAGCTCCTTCCCAGCCTGGAAGATCAGGGATCACGGACTTCTTCCAAAGCTTCTCGTCCTGGGAAAGGCTGCCCAGAGTAACTTTATGGGGCAGCAGCCTGGAAAAGTTCTTGGGGACCAAAGGAGGCCGAGTCTGCCTGCCCTGCACTTTATCAAAGGAGCAGGGAAGAAGGAGTCATCGAGGCATGGGGGCCCACACTGTAATGTCTTCGTCGAACATGGTGAGAGGTTTCTCTTGGTATTTGGTTTAATTTTGGTTTCCTGAGCTAGGCACGGTATGGATTTATTCAAGGGCACAGAGCACATACAGCCATGTGCTCTGTGGAAGTTTTGTTTTCTCTCCCTTGCTGCTTAATGCAGGTCTTCTGTGGTGGTTTATGAAGAAAATACTTCGGTCAGATTGCTTGAAATCTGAGGAGAGGTTATGGTACAACTAAAGGTGAAATACAAGGAAGTAACTTTACCATTGTACAAGTTTCTAATTTCTGCCTGCTGGTTTGCAGTTTGGGAAAATGTTTGATCCTTTTTGAGGTGTCTGGGTCACAGACTAACCAACCACAGCTGATGGTGATGCTGTGGTCAGTGATAAGTGTTCTTTAATTATCTTTACCAAAGGGACTCTGCTGCTTGGGAAAAAAACCTCTCCTTGTTTTGGAAAGTTTGTGTATTTGCTCTTATGAATTTACTCAGTGTATTTACAGCACTTTTGCTTAGTGGTTTCTCATAGCTGCTTAAACTTTCATCTTGGGCTGTCATGGATTGAAGTGCTAGAGGCCAAAAGTGGCCAAGTGTGGGGTACAGCAACCCTGTCACTTGCTGGTCTTCTGCAAAGAGGGGACTTGAGAATCTCAGGATAGAAGCCTGATGAAAAGCTTTGTAGGACTCAGAAGTAGGTTAGTGACTGCTTGAAATGTTGCTTCTTGCCTAAAACAAAACAAAAAAAGAAGACCAAAGAAATTGTAAACTGAAGGCATCTCTACAGAAGTGTGGTGCAGAAATGCAGAGTGTCACTGAAACTTTTTGGAGTAATCCTTGCTTTTGCACAACAGTTTTTTAGTGCTAGTGTTCTTTGAGATGACACACTTCTGGCTGCTGTCTTTGGCTGGAGAATGGGATTTTGATAGAGCTTCTGCAAGAGTTTTGTCCTGCAGAGGAAGTTTATCTGTGAACAAACCAAAACTACATCTGTAATCTTCATATAACTAAAAACTGAAATTTGCTGTGTCTGAGAACACAATCTGGTTAGTGGAAAAGCTTTGATTTGTTTTTATTTTTAGCTGGGCCTTGCTTTCAAACTTTATCTCGTTCTGGGTGTGCTTCTAGAAGGGCCCAAGAAATCCTGTGCTGTGTTCAGCAAAGATGCAGACAGGGATCCCATGTATGTACTGCTGTGCTGAAATACTGTTTGGAGTTACTTCAGTGTTGTTTCTTTTAATTTTCCATACAATGTTTGTGCACTTAGGAAACAGAAAGTATGTAGGGGAAGGTTAGAGAATGTAATCGGCCCTCTGATGTTAAACCTGCTGCTATGCTCTCAGTCCTGTGATATACCCACTCCTCCACCCCCAGTTTGGTTCCTGCTTTTACTGCTTTGGACAGAGTTTCAAGGTCAGATGAGATACAGCCAGAGCACTAACTGCAAGCAATACAATATCCTAACTACCTTGGGTGTTTTCCTGTAGCAGAAGAGCCAGAAACACTCCTTTTTGATCATCCAACAGGAGTAGGCAGATGGTAACTTCTTGCCAGCGTGACCTGGGGTCAGCAGATCCCAGCACACTCGCAAGGAAAAATGACATCTCTAATGTCCATACACCATATGTTCATGAGAGACCTTGGTATCTTGATTTAGAGAAGAATAAACTTGAAAGAGGACATCAGGGCAAGGACATCTGTTAAGAGAACTGCAAAAGATCAGTCTCGCTTATCCACATGAGGGTAGTTTCTTCCTTTGAGTGGATGAAATGGTTCTTCCAAGTCCTGGCAGTAGAAGGCAGTACCACCGTTGTTTATTCAGCTCTCTTTTGAGTTTGGGCTCCTCCTGTCCTGAAAAATGCTATCTTAAAATATCTGGACAAATAAAGAGGGAACCAAGTTCATTTTAGAAAGCTCTTAATTTTTTCTCTTGAAAATTTTTCTTCAAAATATATAGTCTGGTATACTTTATGATTCATGGGCAGTACAGTATTTAATGCTTTCAGTCCTGTTCAGGTGTTGTGCCATGGGCTGTAGTTCATAAAAACAGATGGGTGTTTTCTCAGGGCTTAAATGTTTGCATGTTTGTCTTTCAGTACTGTCATTACAGAGTTTCTTCTAAATACCAAACACTGTATCTCGTTTCTCTATCACACTCTGGGAACTAGTTTGTCCCGGGAAAATCATGTTTCTGGCGTTTCATAACTAAAAAATGCTTAAGGATAAGTTCCATAGTGGGCCACTTAATCCCCTAGAGATGGACTCTTAAAGGTACTTGTTTGAAGTTTTTGTATATTAAAGCTCATGATAAAGCAAACAAAAAAAGTGGAGTTGTTGGTAGCAGGGCTCTCTCCTCTCAGGGTTGTGTTTTCATAAAGCTGTTTCATGTCCCTGTGTTGGTGGGACCCCTACCTGCAAAGTTCTACCAAAGCTCATTCAGCAGGCACTTTATTTTCAGAGCACTGAAGATCTGAATTGCTTCAGTGGTATCAAATCTTAGCAGAAAGGTTAGTGAAAATTATCAAATACTAACAGTGTAAGGCAAAATAACTTTCATTTGTCGGTCGTCGCACTCTCCGTAGCGCTCAAAGCAACACATCAAGAGCCTTCTGAAAGGCAAGGAGGCAACTGGCCAGAAATCAGCTCTGCTGGTGCTCAAATGTTCTGTGAGAATAATGCAGAAAGGCTCTAAATTTTGTCAGGAGTTGACAATTGGGGAGTGCCTTAAGGCGGAAAAAGTAATCTATGGGCAAGTTTTGGGCTTCTCTCTTTGTACTATTAGTTTCCCCACGAAGGCTGTTTTACAAGCTGGAGTTCATGCTGGTGTCGTTACCCTGGGCAGCAGAGTAGCACTTGATGGATTTTACAGATTTCATCTTGATGCAGATTATTCCAGCTCACAGATTGCTTGCAAGCTTGAACTTGAGAGGAATTACAAAGGCAAAGTTTGCCTTTTCCCCTGTGCTTTTCTTGGTGAGAAATGAGTCTATAGTCACTGCTTTTTGGGAATATCCAGCTGAGAGAAAAGCTGTGGTCAGTAGACAGTTAATGGGAAAGACTTGGTCAGTGCATTTTGAAGTTTTTGCACTAGTGTCTTGTGCCTTTCCAGAACATTAATCTCAGCAAAACTCAAACTTCTGAAAAGAAAGGTGTATTCCCAGAGGGCTCAGCTCTGATCCCAGAGTTGGCAGGAGTTAACTGGAGTGATCAGCAAACACCACACCCTCTCTATCTGTTTTGAAAAGGTGTTGCTGTGCTGAGTGATGAGCAGATTCCCTGAAGCACCTCGGTAGAACAGTATCTCCAAGCAAAAGCAGCACTTGAAGGCTTAAAAAATGAATTCTAATCATTAGACACGTGATGCAGAGGTGAAGGAGAGATTGATAAAGCAATCACACAAGAATGTTCTTTTCTAAGTCTTTCATAAGGATAAAATGTTGTCTTAGAGTTTCTCTTCCAGCAGGTAAGTGATAGGGAAGCTCAAACGAGCTGTTTATCTCACTATAGAGAGGGATGAAGAGCAGAACTGCATCCATTTTTCTTACACCTTTAGTGCTGAATATAGCTGAAGTCAGCCAACTACAGTCTCTGTCATACTAGATCTGAACTCTCTTACAAGGGTGCTGAAAGTTTTACCGCTTTAATTAGGAAGTAATTGTGCAAAATGGATCCATAGCATTAGCTTGCCCAGCTGCCAGTTGGAGATGTGCCCTATGAAATTCACTATGAGGAAAAACCCCACCAATTAAAAGTATCTTTTCCTATGTTATTGATTAAAAAATAATTTTTGAGGGTCTTCTGGTTTAATAATCTGGTTTTTATGCTGTTAAATTTCATAATTCAACTGTCTGAATTGTGAAAATGAGTAAATTACATTATGATCAGTTCCAACCATATCCTTGGCTCACCTCCAGCAGGGTGAGGGAAGGGATTCGCCCCCTCTGCTCCGCTGTGGTGAGACTCCACCTGCAGAGATGCCTCCAGCTCTGGAGGCTCCAGCTCAGGAAGGTCATGGACCTGTTGGAGCAAGGCCAGAGGAGGCCAGGAAGGTGCCCTGAGGGCTGGAGCCCCTCTGGCTGAGAGAGCTGGGGATGTTCAGTTCAGAGAAGGCTCTGGGGAGACCTTAGAGCCCCCTCCAGTGCCTAAAGGAGCTTCAAGAGAGATGGAGAAGGAGTTTTGAAAAGTGCATGGAGTGATAGGGCAAGGGCAAACTGAAATAGGGTAAATTTAGATTAGATATTGGGAAGGAGTTCTTGGCTGTGAGGGTGGTGAGGCCCTGGCATAGGTTGTCCAGAGAAGCTGTGGCTGCTCCATCCCTGGAGGTGTCCAAGGCCAGGTTGGACAGGACTTGGAGCAACCTGGTCTAGTGGAAGGTGTTCCTCTTCGTGGCAGGGGGTTGGAGTGAGATGATCTTCAAGGTCTGATTTTTGTACTCATTATCTTTTATCCTATAGGTGAGCTCAATATGTCTTCCTTATATGCAATATACATTTATTAGATAGTCAATTGCCCATACATGGGAATGATTTAATTGAGATTCCTTCCATACTAGAACTGTCTCTTCAAACCCATGTACTTATAAACCCTGCATTTATCTCTTTCCATTGCTCCTCAGGGCGTTTTTACACTCTGTCTCTGCTTCACCAACTGCAAAACCTGAGACTTGAAAGAAACTGTTTTACTACTCCTGAATCCGCTTTAGACCATTCACCTGAAATTGGATCATTAGCATCAGCCTAATAGGAATCCATTATTTAGAGCCTGCCTTCAGTGTCTCAGGTCTGTGTTCTGAACTGACAAAACTTTCTTCGTTGTTAGGTTGGAGATTTGGCAGCTCCCAAACTTTAATCTCCATCTCTATTAGGAGAGATTTATCCCCAGCTTTTGAGATCATTGCTCATGTATCCATCTTCACTGTGCCTCAGTATTAGGCCGGTTAATGCTGACATCTGCTGCATGCCAAATGCAGATTTGTTTACTGCTTCTGACTATATCCTTTTTTATCATATAAAGCTCTTGCTATATTTTTTCCTGCTCCAATTATTAAATGCCAGTAGGTTTTGCTAAGAAGCTCTTCCACAAAACTTGATCTAAAGTTGGAATATGTTAGGAATGAGACCTAAGACTGGCTAAACTGCTTTTCAACAGACCGAGGTGGATGATGATGATGATGGGGAAAGGCTAATCCCTTTCCTGGGCAAAAGCAGTTCTGTTTTGTGCACTGACTAATCTTTGATAAGTTGCCATGTTTAAGCAGTTCATCTCCTTCATGACAAATAGGTAGTGGTTGCTTATATGCCAGGCTTTCATTAACAGATTATGCTGGTTCTGCATTCGTATTTACAAATATTAATAGGAAGGCTATGGTAGAAAATCAGGATAGGGAAGCCAAGAGAAAGCTGCTGTGTATTAGAATAGAAATCTTTGCATGTAGGCAGTCATCTCTTCCAGCACACTTCAACAGTTACCACCAAACTCACAGTATTTTAAATTGAAGAGTTTAAATCTTAAGCTTGAAAGTGAGGAGTTGACACAGTCCTGTTGCTGAGAGTTGGGAATCCTGAGTTCATCCCTGCAGCTCTCATTGCTGGGCTCTGTGGAACGTGACCAATCATGAGGGTGCAGAAAGGTGAAAATGGACTTGGAAAATCTTGTCTTGTTGACTGTCATTTTAAGGTGGGAATGCTGTTGGGTTGTTTCTTGGAACAACAGGGTTGTGTTTCCAGCTGTGCTTATAGGAACTCTGATGGAGCAGACAAGAAATAAATGGGTGAGTGTTGATAGCCCTGGTGTGGATGTAAGCAGTGTCTTGGCAGGTGTCAGGTAAGGAATGCTGGCAGCTGACACCAGGCAGTCTGGATGCAGAGCCACAGGAGTCAGTCCAGCTCTTAACACCCAGCTGATACCAGCTGTGTTCAGTAAAGCACGCTGCCTTAAGCACTGGGCCCTGCTTGGGGTATTTTAGCATCCCCAGATTTCCCAGAACATTCCTTCAGCTCCATCAGTGTATTCAATCCACATCATAAGGTTTAAAATCTGGATGGCTGTGGTACCATGGACGTTTGGTGTGTTACAGGTGCCATCTCTTTCAGCTGTATAAAACGCTCTGATTTGCATTCACACAGACTGAAGGAAGTGTTTAAAACAGTGGTGTCCTCTGGAGTTATTGTTGCAGATGGACTTTGCTTTCCTTTTTCTTTTTTGGCAGGGGGAGGGGGCTGTCTTCTGTCTAAAGTGTCTGTTGAGAGCACTAGTGTCTTCACCCAGCAGTCTTTTGTCATTTCAACTGTGCTGTGCCATTCTTGTGAGAAGGAGTAAGTCTCCTTATGAAAGGTCTGTTGTGAGTCCCAGAAGTCCATTGCTGCAGGAACATGCAGAGCAGTTTCAGCAGAAGCAAGAGGCACTCTGGTTGCCTTGCTTTTGTGACTGTGTTATCAGTCAGCTCTTACCCTGCTCCATGTTGATTGAAGATCGATCTAAACAACCTGTAGAGGTTATTAATTTGCCTACCACAGTGTCCATTTTATCAGTTTAAGGAAGATTCTTCGACAAAAAGGTAATGAACGCTCAATTTTAGTGAGTAAAGCTGCCTTAGGAAATGTCTTTCCTTAGTTCTTAAGTAAATTAGCTCTTACTTAGAGCTTAGTTCCTAACTTTGTTCTGTCTTTAAACTCCCCTTTTCAATGCCAGTGCTGCAGTGAGATATGGAGCATAACTCTTTGTGAAATGGCTGGAAGTTTCATTGCCCTCATGGCAAAATCTGATATAAATCTGCTAAAATGGTGTGTTGTGCTGTGGGAGGAGTCCCTTTCCACACATCTCCTCGTAATGCCAGGGCAAGCGTGTCCTGAATACCAGCTTGCTTTAGCTTTTGGCTAAAGTGCTTTCTGAAGTCAGTGTTGAAATGAGGGGAGTTTTTCTGTGTGTTGTTTTGTTTCCCCAGCATTTCTTTCTTGCTGTTGCCAGTTGGGTTGTGAAAAGCACGAGCTTGCTTTTCCGCAGAGTGATTGCTGCTAATTTACATGGACGTGAGCAAGCTCATCATTCTTTCATGAGTGAGGAGACTGCCTGATTTATGTTGTGTCATCTCTGAGCACTGTTTTTACCTAATGAATAGAGTTTCACAAGAGATTATTAATCATTAAGACTTTGGTTTCATTGTGTCTATTAAAGAATCAATATTACTACACGTTGCCTGCCTTGAGAAGCTGCTTATCCATTAGTGCCGCTTTTCTAAGGCATTTTGGTGCATTTATCTTTTTGGCTGACTTCAGTTCCTACCTTATTCCTACCACGTCAACTCAGGATTCTTCCCAGTGCCTGAGCTGTGTCCAGCCTGCCTTTCTGTATATTCCTCCTTTGAAGTGCTGTCTGAGCCATAGCAAATGTTGTTTGGTCCAGTCTCTCCTTAGAGCTCATAAAATAGTAAAAGGCTGAACCTTCCTCTGCTGTGGTTTGCACTCTGCATTTGCATCAAAGAGGGAGTGATGGCCTCAGAAACTGGAAATAACGTGTGATTAAGACTGTGTTGTGCTCCATACTCTGCTGCCTGTTAAATGCCTGGGGTTTGGATAGCAAGGCTTGCTGAAGGACAGGAGTCCCCTGTTTGCTGACCTGCTGTTTGTTCCCTGTCCAATGTCCATTGCTGTTGGAAGAGCAGAGTGACCTGGGCATGTTCCCTGTGTTTCCCGTCATGCTGACGCTGTAGAGGAGGAAATTTCACTTACTCTGCGCATCCAGAATCTCCCAGCACATGCAGATGAGCTCTGTCAGGTTTTACAGTGACCCCAGCTTGCTGATCTGCTGCCAATCCACACCTGGGGGAACTGATGGCTTTTACATGGCCTTTTTTTTGTGTGTGTGTGTGTGTGTGTGTGTGTGTGTTCCCAGAATAAACAAGGTTGTTTTTCCAGAGGCTGAATGTGTGAATGGTAGTGGGATAAGGACGTGGAAACTTTAAATAGGAAATTCTTTGGGCTTTCAGGAAATGTTTGCTATGTCATTTGTGTTATTTCAAAGGCTGCTTTTTAGGTGCTGCCTCATTTAAGGTACCTGGTGAAAGGGCTATTCCCAAGTTCTCAGGCCCTGGCCTGACCACAGTGGGTTATCACAGGGCTCTTATGCAATAAACTTGGTCTTAACTTGGATTTTTGTTAATAAAATTATTTACTTAATTAAAATGTTTTAAAATATTTACCTAATTAAAATCTAAGGTGTATTATAAAGGTATAAAGAAACTGCAATTGTCATTTGGGGCACTGGCCACCAGATGTCTTCTGTGACTTCCCAAACCGGCTCTGATTAAAACAGCCCTTGCAGTAAGAAGCGTCTTGGAAGTGAGCAAAAGTTTAATGGCAAGAACAGGGGTCAGAAGTGACAACCGTGAATTTCGGAAACAGTGGTTGTCAAGTCTTTTTAGTTACTTTTAGAAGCTGTAATCTTTGTGAGCTTGCTGGTGGATGAAAAAGAGGTTGGTAGGTGATGTTTGCTTTCGCTGTTAATGGGAAAGTCTTGCTCCCTTCTCCTCCTCAAGGTCCATTTCAGATTGTTCTTTGTTTTAAAAAAAAACCCAAACAGAAATAGTTTTCAGCGCTACATTCCCTTTCATTTTTTGCTGTCTTCTGCATTTGATCTCATTCCCCTATTTCTTTTGTTATGCTGCACTGACTTTTAAAAATTACATATAATTTTTTTTAACATTAAATTCCTGTCAGTGTAGAAATTGATTCTGTAAATCCTCTTGTAGCATTGTGTTCAACACTTGTAAATGTGAGCTGTTCCTGGCAAAGACGCTCAGGGAGTATCTGGAAACAAATTCAGCTTGTTACAGCTATTTACACAGTTGGTGTTGTCTGAATGTCAGAATTGCTCTCACAGAGCTAATTGTGGAATTAAACTGTTATGAAGTCATAACAATGTCTACAAAAGCAAAGCTATAATCTAATAATATTCTATTTTACTCAAATCTCTTTTGGGTGGGAGAATTTTATAATAACGAAGAAGATTTAGTGCATCTAGCAAAATAGTTTAAGCTATAAATATGTAGCTTGAATGGGTTTTTATTTTTATTTCTTTTATTGGCTCTAAGTTCTTTACATTTCTTCTGTATGTCTGACAACACATAATGTTCATTTAAAAGCTACGTCCTAGTCAGAATGACTGAAACAGCTATTAGAGCTGTTGTTGTCTGGCTACACCTCATGTTTGCAAATAACTTAGGAAAGCTCCAATGAAGAATTTTGAATAAATGCCAAGCTGTTATTTCTTCTTGAATATATTTAACTGGATGGATAAGAAGCTGCATTTAAAATTCTTCTGTAATCAAACCTTTACTTCTTTGTAAGACTATCAATGGGTTGCACTAAATGTGTTTGCTATATATATATATTTTTTTTTTACCCAGTGTGCAGCTATTTAATAGAAAATAGACATCCTTTACAGGAAATGAACTGGAGGGAAGACAAAGCTCTTCCCATCATTTGATACTGCTGATGTTCATGCAGAAGCTGCAATTTCTCTGGGCTCTGCAGATTGTCTGTTATGTCTAAATAGTGCCTCCCACGCAGAGGTTTGGATGTCAAGGTGCTATCATGTTTCAGGTATTAAGTAGTAATTATTGTTATGAGGTGATCACACAAGACGGTGTAAGTGTTGCTCAACCTTTCACATTCCCTGTCATTATGGAAAAAAAAAAATCTGTTGGGGAAACTTCAGTCTAATTTCGACCTCACTGCAAGAAGTGCTGGGTGGTTTTTACCTCGCTCTTGCTGGAGAGTGGGAATACAACAAGGCTTTGTATGACCACAGATACACCACCAGGTGTGGTGTGGGTTCTTTGTGCTTGCTGTGGAGACATAATCTAGGGGTTAATTCTAGAATTGCTGCAGTGACAGGTCTGGAGAGGGACAAATCCTCAAGGCTGTGACTGGTTAGCAAAAGAGACAGCTAATAACCCCTCTTAAGCAGGTCATATTTTGAGCCAAGCAAAAGGATGACTTGGAATAGTAAAGGTTGGATTTTCAGAGGCAAATGCTACCTTCAAATGCTAATATAATCATCTCGGTGACTGCAGTTTTGCCTCTGCAAAGCAAAGGCAGTGCATGACATTTCACTGAAGACCTGCTGCAGTGTTGATAAGCTGACCTCTCCTGAGAGGAATGGTGAACTTCACTGAGCAGCAGCGTGGCTTTGTAATTGTGGGTAAAAACACAGGATTTGAAGAACATTAAATGAAAATGGATCAGTGCTGCATTTATTATCAGGTTAGGACTCAAAGAACCGTGAAATGTTAAGTTGAAATATTTGCATTCCACTCATTGGAATAAGCAGCACATATCCAGTGAGGTGTTTGTGTTCTAACTTGATAAGTTAGGTTACTTTTTCCAAGAAAAGTGGGTACTGCATTGTGTTGGCCACATCCACATCATTTAGTCCTGCATAACTACAGAGGCATTAAAAACATCAAGGTGAAAGTCTCAGACACCAGCAAAGCAGATGCTTTCCAGCTCAGACATCCCTGTCATCTGCAGTGTTCCCAAATTAGGAAGTGGGGGGCTTCAGGAGGACTTCAGAGCAGGATGATCTGGAGCCCCTGGAATGAGACACATTTCATGGCCACCAGATAGTCTTGAATCACCCAGTGCTGAGGGTGCCTCGTCACCCTGGTCCTGGTGAGTCAGTCCAGTGTCTGCTGGGTGATAAAGGGTGGATGTTGTGGCTGAAATGGGGAGCTTGCTGATGAGCCACATCTGAAATCACTATGAAGTGTGGTAGCTGAAGTGCCTCGTTGGGCTGAAATATTTTGCCTGTTTTACCTTTAAATTAGTTTAAATAGCTCCGTGGATGTCACAGTTTTTAAATTCCCGAATTAGAAGGACGGCGGCTCTTCTGTGGTTGTGAGGCTTTCATCTGCTCAAGCTGTATTTCAGAAACTTCATGTGTTGCTTGTGAAATGCTCCCCTAAGGCAAACAAGCGCTTTGGGGAGGGGGACTGAGGGCTGGAGTGAATCAGACAGGCATTTTACATTTCAATTATTAATATAGTACTTTTTATGATTCTCAAATTGGAATTGCTAGCAGCTGAATTTTAAAAATGTACTAACTTCTAAAATTTTTAGGAGCAAAACTAACCCTGTGCAAGTAAAGGTGCTGTCTTCTACTCCGAGACCTCTTTAGTACAATCTTGCACAATCACACTTGGATTTGAGCTCTCTTTATCCTTGCTGCAACATGATCTGTGGTTGTGTCCATGGCCAGCCACGTGGAGTATCCATTTGTGCAGCAGGAATAAGGGATGAGTCCAGGGGAGCTTTGCAGCCTCCTTTGGAGTGTAAGGTCTTACTTGAGAGGATATGTACTGAAAAGGTAATTCCAGGGAGCACTGCTGACTTGTAACCAAATTCTGATTTATTTAAAATGGATCCAAATAAGCAGTACTATTAAAAATTATTCTCACAGTGATGCTGAATGCAAAGCTGAACAAATGGATTTCTTTCGATTACAGTGAACTGGATTAGAGTATGTTGGATGCTTTCCCTTGCACCTCTCTCCCCATAAAAAAAGTGCTTTAAAAAATAATCTCAGAGTGCAATACTTTAGGCAAAAAAAGTGGGGGAGAAGGAGGAGATTTGTGGGAGAGCTTTTGCTGAGAAGTTCTGTCAGTGCACCTACACCCTGACACCGTGTCGTGGTGGGGCCAGATCAGCTGAGCTGTGTGAATTCAGCTCCTGCCCAAAGTCCCACTGGAGCCAGGGACTTTGGAATTCATCTCCTCGTGCCGTGCAGCACCTCCAGCTCCTCTGGAGTACAAATCACCCGTCCTGACTCCTGATTTCAGAGGCTGATCTGTCAATCTGAGCATCCAAGGTTTGTGCCTGCGGCGAGGGAATTGCTTTTAGCCCGGGATCATACCTGGGACGTTTTATGAAGCTCTGGCTTGAGGAGCTGGCCTTGCCAGGGGTTGGCCTGGGGGTGTTTTATGAGATGCCCAAGTAAAAGCAGATAACAGGGATGGGGGAGGAGGGTGATGGAAATGTGCACGGCTTCTCTGGGGCTCTTCTGCCGCTTCCTGCTGTGGGGGTGGTTGCGAGCCAGCCTGCATGACAGAGCTCCTGTTGCTGTGAAATGTAGTGTGCCACAGACAAACCTCGACAAGGACCTTCCTTCCCACTTTCCCTTATGCCACCTACACTTTCCCTCCCACATCTGGTTCTTGCACACAGTCTCCGTGTGCTACCAAAAACCAAAATACAACCAAAGGAAAAGCAGCTTTTCCTTTATGCCTGACATCAGTGATATGTTTGAAAGTAGAATTGAGACTTTATTTTTCTTCCCCACAATCATTCCTCCTCACTACGAGGATTGTCCTTAGATAAGTAAAATACATATTTTCAGGCTGGGTAATTGAGGTTTGTGTAGGGAGTGATTCTGGGGATGTGTCCATGTCGAGGCAGATGAAATACTGTGTTTTTCCTTGTAGCAGGGAGCAGGAATGAGCATCGTGGGTAGTTAACAACTACCTGCTTGGGTTGTTCCTAAGTCAAAATCAGATCCTTTATGTTCTTTATTGCCATAAAGCTGCAACTTCTTGCTCTATAGCCCATATAAATCTGTAATAAGACTTATTCATAAGAAGGGAAAAGGGTTAAAAGAAAAGGGTGGAAGTGCTTGAAGGTCCTCAGAGATGGGATAGTTTGTGTTTACTGTTTTGAATTGGAAGCTCTGCCTTTTGTACAGGTTTGGGTGCTGATATGGAATGCTGTGCACATTGATTTGGCTTTGATTTATTCATTGGGGTGGGAGCAGATTAAACTCATGTATAACACCCTATCTGGTAGCCACCCAACTTTGATCCTTTGCAAATGTGTAATATATACCCTGACATTTCACACTCATCTTGTAATTGCTCACCTTTTGTCTTTCAGTGTGCTGAAGCTGATAATTTTATTCGTTTTGATTATTTTTGGGTGGGGTTTTTTGGTTGTTTTCCTTTGTCTCTATCAAATTGTTGCTTTTTCTCTTGGAGAAGCAACTGTCCATCTTCAAATTGGATGCTCTTGCAGGTCGAGTGATTGCTTTGTATTTCATTGGACTGTGAAAATCCTGCTGTTGAGCTGAAGCAACTGAAATCTTTGTTTAGAAAAGAAAGTAATAATTTCTTATTGCCTGCTAGAAAAGCTGTTGGCCTGCTGTTGCAGATGACCTGCCAAGGATTTAGAAAGAAAAATTGGATTTTATCCTCTTTTTTCCTGGTTTTAAGATAGTCAAAGCTGGCATGAAAAATGGTGGTTTTCTGAGAGGGGCTTTGTCTGCTCGAAGCAGCAAAAAAGAGCAAACCTAATCTTGTTTTTCTTTTTGGGTCAGCTTTTAAGCACTTGGATATATTAGCTTGCTATTGAAAATAGTATTTCTCTCTTTCTGCCCCTTTATGTAAAGGGAAGTGGTTGCCTTGGTCACTCAAATTGCTATTTTGACATCTTCTTTCTATGGTTGAGCGTAGTTGTTCCATCCTGCTGCATTTTGGGAAGATGGTGCTTAGAGTTTGACAGTGTCCTTTTTGGAGCTGCTGACTTGGATGAGGTGACATCCAGACATCCCTGACATTCCTGCTCTCCTCTCCCAGCCTGTGACCCTTGAGCTATTGCTCTAATCACAAGTGTTCCAATCTGATTCCTGCTTCTGTTACTAAACATACGAGCTGTTGTAACTCATGAACAGCCTGATTTTAATGAATTCTTTGGTACAAAATATTACCTAAAACAGCTTAGTGTAACTAAAAAATCAGACTTGTTCTTGGTAAACTTGCTTCTCAGCTTTCTTGATGGGACTGATCAAAGTTTTTAGCCCAACTCATCTGTATGACTGGATCACTCCACCTGAGCGAAGCCTGAAGGATTCTGTGGACAGGAAGCTGTTGTGAGTTATAACAAGAAGTTTTGTTTTGAAAACCTGTGGTTTTTCTCCTGCATTGCAATTACAGGGGATGGGTCTTAGATTTCCACTTTGTTCTTGCCAGTTGTTGAGGCCTGACCTGGAGGCTGACAGTGTGATTGCAGCACTTTGAAGCAGGACAGACACTCAGGACTTCCAGTTCAGACACTTTTTCTCATCCAGCCTGCTGATTTTTACCTCTTTTAACAAACAGTCACAGAAATCGAAGAAACAACACACAGGTTCACCTCTCGGCAATTTCCCTTCTTCCATCAGCCCTGACCAACACAGCGATGGGAAAGAAGAAATATAATTGTAGCAAAGTGTTATGTGTCTCCTGCATTCCACAAAGCCTGTACTTTAGGGAAGATTGTATTGCTGGACTCAATAGTCCAGAAACATTGGCCTTCCATTTCCTCCACTTTGTCCCTTTCCTGCAAATAATATTTTCATAAGATGCGGTCTGAATTAATGCCTTTTTTTTTTTATATGAATGGTTGTCTTTCTGGTGTCATAAAATAATCATTCCAGCTGAGATTGAGTTCAGTCAGCATCCATATTCAAAGGCAAAGTCTTAAGGATTACCAAAAGCTAAAGCTGGAGGAGGCCATCTTGCCTTCGTGATCCTTTGGGCTTTGAGATTTTGGTTCAGAGCATTTGGTTTTTTTTTTTTTACCTCATGTCTAGGGACATTTTATCATCCTTCTCTTTCCTGTTCCAAGCAATTACCATTTATTTTATCTTCAAGCAGCAGCCTGTGGCAATAAATTTTAGGAAATTCCTTCCCGCCCTTTATTAAGCCCTACATAATAGCTTCCGCTACTCACTCATACATTCATTAGGAAGAATTAAACGAGTGCTGGCGGCCATTAGCAGAGCGTTTAATAACCTCTCCGAGGGGAGGTGCAGCAGATTGGAATAAATGAACAGGAGCAAAAACAAATGAAATAACTTCATAGAATATGCTCAACTAATTTCATTCTTAAAAAAACTCCCTATTTACGCGGACGTAGCGCTTGAGAAGGTGCCTGTTTGAAACCCCTGGCAGAAGAGTCCCCAGGCCAGAAGATCCACAGGTGACAGTGAGCACGTGGCTGTGATGCCTCAGGGAAGGATTCTGGGTGTTTTAGGGAGAAAAAGGGCTTTTTAGTCTGTCCTGCCCACTTCCCCAGCTGTTGATGCTGTCAGGAATGCTGCTGGCTGTACTTAGGGACTGCAGGGATGACATCTGTCCTGTAGGAACTGGGCCATAACTAATAGCTTGTCTCATCTGCTATCAGCCACACCACAGTCTTTGGATGCTTGTGATGGCTGATCCCTGCCAGGCTGGGCTATGGGGCAAACACAGACCTCGTACCAGTGAGGAAATTACCCCTCCTCCATTGGCTCTTAACTAATGTTTTAAAGAAGATTCGTGCTCAGGTGACACTTGGCATATGAGGTCTAAATACCCCTAAATAGCTCTTCTGAAATAAAGATAATATAGGAGGTATTGCTGTAAGGAATGTCCTTAGGAAATCTCAGCTTGCAGACAGACCTGGAGTTGTACAGTCCATCAAGAGTTTTGCCAGTAGTTCTAGTCCCTTCCACAGTATTTTAATGTTTATGTGTATGGTCTGGTCTGTGCAGGGAAGGAAAGTCCCAGGGTCTCATATGGATCCAAGTGTTCTTTTGCTGGATATGCATTTCCTCTTGTCTTGGTGGAAAATAAACAGAGCTTTAAGATGACACCAGCTGCAGTTTCAGTGATCTGCTCCTGTGTGTAACTGGTGATAGCTCAGCACGCTGGTGTAAAGCAAATGCTCTACTTGGACACTGTGGACTTCCAGTATCACAGTAAATGTATCTGAGCCTTGCTCAGCAGCCTTTAATCCTCCAGGATTTCATACTGTCCCGTTGCTTCCATACACTTCAAAGCTTCAGATTGACTTTCACCTGAAAAATAGAAAAATTCTAGTAAATGTAAACAGCGATGCTCTACATGAGCAGTTTTTATGGCTAACGTTTCATAACAGTAATGCTGACAACCTTAATTTCATTTCGCTCTTACCTGTTTCGGAGGCAAAAATGTCATCGTTCAAATGTAACTTGGGTATTGTGGATGACAGATTTATGTTGAGATTTTGTGGGGTTTTTTTTCCTGTAGTCATTTCTGATCTCATTTGAGGAGCTCAACGAGTTGAGAACGATGACACAGTAATTGCTGTTATTGAACCAGAGATGCAGTTTAAGACTCTTACCTGGATCGCTACATTTGATTGATATTTTAATTTGTTTTCTTGGCAGATGAAAGATAATGAGAATCAGTTTGCAGCTAGAAATACCTGTGCTGGAGAATTCCTAATTTTTTTTTAATTATTGCTTTTTTCCCTACTTCCAGTACATGTGCAGGTTTCCTGTTTGAAATTCTTCATTGTATTTCAAGCATCAACAGCATCTGAATGGAGGGAAGCTGCACAAATCATTTCAATATGCTGCTAATATGCTTAGAAGATCTTTTTCTAGTCTCTGTGCTGGATAATAGCTCAGATAACAGCTTTCAGACACGCAAATAACATTGGAGAAGGATGGTGAGGAGTCTTTAATGGGCAGATGTATTTATGAACCTGGTTATTTGCATTGCTTTTTAAACGGCCTGATCACTTTTCATCTAAAGAAAGTAGCTGGGGAAGATTTTGAGCAGATTGCTTTTGGCTCTGTCTCATGCTGTGGTAGGTGGACAGTGAAGTGTTACTTAGAGCAGGACTGAGCCTGCAGAAGAGCAAGGTGAAATGCTGCTGATGAGCTGATGTTCTCACAGGGTCACTCCCCTGCTAGTAAATGGCAGCGTTGGTAATTCTTGCTGTTTTCTTGCAACTTTGCAGTATTCTTTGGCTGCTGAATATAGGCAGTAAAAGCACTGATCACAACCACCCGGCAGCAGCCCCTCCATCTCCAGCTTTTCCTTCTTCCCCACTGCTTTCCATGTGGTGCCAGCTGGTGGTACTGGGAGAGATCTCTGTCCATCTTAATTATGCTGGAAGCTTTTCTCCCAGAATTGAGAAACTTGCTTAAAAGGACAACGTAGATTGCAAATGGTTGCCCTCATGCTAATAAAAGTTAAAATTGTAATAATATCTTTATCACTTTGAAACAATTTCATGATCTTTCCGTCCTCTCAAGCAACAGAAGCCATTCAGTGCTCTGACATTTGATAAGGAGTTCAGGGAGCTTCGAAGGCAAGTGGCAGCTTGCTAATGGATTTCTGATTGTTCTCCTGGTCCATTCTCCTGATGAATGGTGCTCTGGCAGTCTGAGGAACTGATAGAAATGCTCTGCCATCATGTCATTACGTTTCTTCAGGAGAGGAGCAGAGCAGGTTTCCTCTGCTGTCCCCATGGCTTGCTCTCCTGCTCAATTAGAGAGATATAGAGGAGCAGCCTCTCTGATTGAATCTGAAATCACTTTTACAGCTTATATTAGGTCTTTCCTGGGCAGCTGGTGGAATCCCTGCTTGCTCTGGGGAGGCTTGGGCAGGCTTTCCTACTGCTGTTTCACTCTGTGAGTGCCTTAAAGCACTGACGTTGCAGAGCTGATGGATGTTGGGCTGTTTGTGGGACGTGTGTGTTGGGGGGGTGTTTCTCTGTGTCCTGGACAAAACACCTTTTTATGCCAGACCTCTCCATTTCAGGCCAACGAGGCCACGTCTGCCTGGGGTCAACACACAGGGTCCCCCTGCAGAACTGCCTTCAATAGGGCTTTTATGCAAGGAGCTCTTAAATGTGCTGTGACTGCTGATTTAGTAACTCAGGTTATATGGGCTTGGGATGTCTATTTAAGGGCTTGTGGGTGCTAGTGGTGAAATTCACTATGATCTTTTTATTTTGGTTGTTATGGGATAACAAGCGTCTCGAAAATAAAATACCATTGTAGAAAAACCCCATAAGAATGATTAATTAAAATGTTTTTATCAACTTAAAACCAGCAGCTGCAGCCCCTTCACCATCCTTAACAACCTGAACCAGCTCATTCCTTTCCCTTGAAGGATTGATTCCTTCCCTACTACTCCTGGTGAGCCATGAAAGTGAATTTCGGGCTTTGTAATTAAGATATCTTGAGTTATTTCTGATTTGTCAACATGACTGATGAAAGGGATTATGCATTACTTCTCTTTTCACTGGTATGCTCCTGTGCATGGAGGCATTTTGGGGGCTCTGTGGGTGTCATTCAGTGGTGTGCCAGCCTGCAGACTTGGATTGCTGGAGCAACGGCACAGCTCAGCCCAGGGAGATCCCCATCAGGCTGTGAACCCACAATTTTTGTTGCCTATAAAACTCCAGGCTAGCTTAGGCTTGGGTGTTGAGCCTGTTGAAGATAACTGGTGATAAATGGTGTTGTAACAGACCCAAATAATAAACATTAATAATGCCTCGCAGGGTTCTTTATTCCTATGCATCTGCGAAATACCTGCTGGGTGATCTAGCTCATATTTCACTTGATATTCCTCCCCCTCCCAGTCTTAGAAAAAGTAACTAATGAATTGTTGGCTTAGCTCAGTTTTGTGGCTTAAAAGTTCAGGCTGTGCATTTCTTTCCATCACAGTCTCATTATATTCCACAGCTGCCTCTGGCCTAGTTCAGATAAACTGTATTAACTTGTATTTAACCCCAAACCCTGTGTAGACTGTGCTGCCTTTCCCTTGCACAGGTAAGATGTACCAAGGTAAATCCTTTCCATGCAGGAGCTGTCCCTAGGGAGAGCTGATGGACAGTACAGGAGTGCCCCATGCTCTGCAGGTTTTCGGGAGCAATTTTTGTTGGACTTACCTTCTTGTGAGGAGAATATAGTTTGCTCAGCACATGGGATCTTTTGGTAGGATTTTGAAATGGCACTCATTCTAAGAAGCTTTTAAGCAACATCTTCCTGCTTCTCTAGGAAGGAGAAGGCCAATTTATCTTCCTCCCTTTCTATTACTCACTTGTTTTTACTGGTACTATTGCTGTTCCTGATTTCCCCCCCTGTTTTCATGATCTTTCTGCCTCTTTGTTTAATCTCTAGTCCCTTCAGAAAATGCAGGCTGGTCTGATTTCCTGCAGACCTAGTACAGCTCATGGATCAGTTTCAAAGTCATCAAATACAGACCTCCTGAGCGCTCCTCACAGGAGGGCCAATGTTCAGGGTATAATACCTGTTGGTGTCACGTTGCCCTGAGCTGTCCCTGCTGAGATGTGCAGCTGGAGCTCCCCTCTCTGCTCTTTTGTTTGACTCCTCAGCAAAAGCAAGTTGATTATTTCAACTTGTAATAGTTATACCCCTGTCCTGTGGACAGGCTAACACCAGATATCTCTACAAGCTTCCATTATCTCTTCATTCATAGTGCAGAAAATGTGAAGAACTCTGTGTGGGGGTTTTTTTATACTTAGTGCTTTGGTTTAGTAACTGGTTTGGGACTTATTTGCTCTTTGAGCATCAGCATTTGGGGCTTTAGTGTTTTTTGAAAGCGTGCCATCAGAACAGCGTAGTCAAATGTTTCCAAACTTTCCCAATTACGTAGAAAATAATCGCTGTGCCAGAACCACCAGGAATCTTTCTTATCATACATGTTTTTTTTCTCTGATTACAGTCTTGCTGAAAGGCAGTGTTTAGGCAAACATTCCTCTTTGTGTTCCCTGGGATGGGCTGTCAGTTTGTTAGGCTCCCAGCAGTCCTGTTTATTCACATGTGCCTTTGGAAGAGTTTCGAAGCAGCAGGTCCTTTTTGCCTTTGTTCACTGCTGAGCAATTAGAAAATAATTTATGGCTTTGTTTCTGCTTTTGAATCTCTTAAGAGAATGATGGCATGTTCTTAACCCAAGAGCCACAGCACTGGGCCCTCTGCATCAGAGAGAAGCTGTTCTTCATCTGCATTGGCACAGCTCTGGGGCATTCTGCTGATGATTGGGCCCTTTGGCTTTTACTTAAAATTAAATGAGTAATGAATTTTACCATTCAACCAGAAATGGGGAAGAGGTAGAAGTGATGTATGTGTTAGATCCCTGCCTTGGGAACAACAGTGTGGCTGAAGAGTCAAATGAAGTTCAGGAATGCTGAAGTATTCTTGACAGTGTGGCATCATTAGGTTTTATCCTCACATTTGTGTTGTGGGTATGGAATTAGCACCTAGGTTTATTGATTATCTAATAGCATGGTCGTGGGCTGTTTAACCCGTTGAAGGTTAATTAACAAAAGGAATGGCCAACATACCGACCTCATTGTTAATCTGAGTATGACTGTGCAGAAGGAAAGTGCTTTATGTGCTGAAATTGGTTTATAAGCCTTTTCTAGATTGCTTTCCCTCCGCCCCCAGCTCTGTGCCTGGCATTTTTTTCCCAGCTTGACATAAATATTTGGCTAAGGCTAAAGGGATGAACAGAATTACATACTATCAGCAGAATTAGAGGGGGAAAAAAGGTTCTTCTGCCAATCACGTCATGCGCTGGGGTAGAGCGGAGACTTGACTTAATGCATCTTATTGTGCTTGGCATATGCTAAGCAGGATGAAGATCCAGTGGGTGCAGGTCATCGCCCACTGCTAGTTTCCCAGGCTTTGGGAGAGCCCTCCATCCAGGAGTTTCAGCAAGCTGCGGGCTGGAACGAGCGGCATGTGTCGGTACCCGCGATGCAATGTGACCTCTGCTGCATTCCCCAAGCTCATTCCTGGCATAACTTGGCCTCTCCATCCCCACCCCCTGTCCTGGCTGGTTCATGGTCAGGCTGGAGAACTGTGATAACCCCAGATCCGGACCTGAGGCACAGTTAACTGTGTGCCTGGAGTCTTGGAGACCGGCTCAGGGTTTGAGCCCACCATGGCACAGCAGAAATGCTGTGACAGGAGGGGCTGTCACGTAGGAAAGACTCTCATCCTGTGACTGATGTACCAAACCAGCCAGCCTGCACTGCTGTCCCAACAACACAGCTTGCCAAGCTTTAGACATGTGCAACCTCACCATGTGAAGATACTTAACCTTGTTAAGGACAGGGTAACCTCTTCCCAAGTAATTTAAACAGAAAGAAAAATCTGTAATGCTGGAGTAAGTGTAAATTATTGGGTTATGTATCTGTATGTGTGACCTTTGGATTATAGCAAAGTGTCTAACAGGCAAGACCTTTTGCCTTGGGTTTTCTTCTAGAATGTGCTCATCAGCCTGAGAACAGCTGCTGGTATGAGATATAATTAAGGTTTAATTGGAGATGTCCATTAGGAGGATAGAGTGAGTAACACTGGGAGCAAATAAAGAGAATAAACTGTGAAGGTTGAAAAGAAGGAAGTTTAAAGAATACTAAACTGAGAAATGGGAGCTGATGCAATATTGGTGCATTGGAGGAGCAAAAGAAAGGGCTGAGGAGCCACACTGGAGCCAAAGGGCATTAGAAGAGCTGAGATGGCAGATCAGATCTCAGAAGTACAATTGCCTGAATTATTCTGGGATGGAAGAGAACAGGAGCTGAAGAACATCAGGGCATGAATTTGAAGAGCTTGGAAGTGAAAATGAGTGTTTTTTATATGACAGAAGTATAAAGGCTGAAGGGCAGGAGGCCTGTTGGGGTGAAGCGATAAAATGGAAAAGTGGTTTGCTGGAGGGCCCTGCAGTTCTTGGAGGATGGATGGTAATGCTCCTGCCCAGATGGATGGGAGTGGGTGTTGAATTGCTAGCAAAAATGCCTTTTCTTCAAAATATCATTGTTAATCTCTCTTAGTGTCAGGGCTGTGTTCAAATAGAAGTTTACAGCCCTTGCTTTTGTCATGTCAGAGTTTCAGGGGGGTTTGTTTATGTCAAGCACATTTGCAGTGGCATAAGGGAGGTAAATTGCTCTTCTAGTGGTACATGTCCCTGGTGCTGCTCTGGGAAAACACCACCAAATATCACAAATCAAAAGTTCTGCAGCCGATCCAAAAAATAGGCTCCTGAGCCCTGCTTAGCAGACCGCTTTGTCCTGGTGGAACTGTAAGGGTGGGAAAACCTGAGAGAGAACTCCCCACCTTCCTGGTAACTCTGCAGGAACAGAGGCACTGGGAAGTGTGATGGATTGTCCTTGGCCATGTGGATATTCCTGGGATGAATTGAAGGCTGATGGCCATGGGATTGCCTAAGATGTTTTGCCCTATAAATTCTAGCCCAAATGAAAATAGTTCCCTGAAACAAAATATTTAGGCAGGCTCTATTTAAACATCCCCCGAAGTTTCCTTTCCTTTAAATCGCGCACCTAGATACGTTTGAAATTCTGCTGTTGAAAATGGCAAACTGCATATTAGCAGTTCCCACTGCATTTTCTAATTGTGAGCCATGTGCATTCAGTCCCTTCGGATTTTCATCGTGCCCTTTAGCAGGGTTGCTTCAAGCTCTTTGTGGAGGAAAGTGCCTCTTCCTAAGAACTGGGGAATGTTTGAAATGTTGAGAACGGATTTAGTATCTTTTGATGAGAAGGTTAGCCTGGTGCTTAGAGCAAAGTCCTGGGAGCTGTAAAAGTGCAGGGCTATTACGCCGGCAGAGCCAACTGACTTTCCTCTCCCAATGACCTCCAGCAAGTCCTCAGACCTCTTTGCATATCATTCAACCCAGCTGGAAAACCTAAGTAAACAGCAGGAACCTTGCTGGAAGCCAGAAGCCTCGGCTGACTGAGTTATTCTGGGGAAATGGAATAAGTCGTGAATTAGAATCAGGTAAACAACATGTAGATTGGATTGCTTTAAAGAGAAAATAATTTTGTAAGTATCCAAAAAATGCTTTAATTTGGCTTAGTTTGAATGGGTGAAGTGATTGCTTTGTCCTTTACAGTAAAGGAAAGAAATCTACTTGCAGTTTCCGTTTTCATCAGACTGTTTACAGAGTCTGTAGAAACGGAGTTAATCAATATTTCTATTAGACACATGCTCGGGCCCCATGCCACACGCACTCATTTTTAAACCCTTCAATCTTGTATCATTTATGGAGATTGTATTGTCAGAAATAGTGCTGTAAATAATTTATTCGGCTGCCAGTGCTTTTCTAAAGGTCTCTAGGCATGATGCAAGATTTCCTCCAGGAGCTGTAAAGCTTCCAGATCAGTTTGCTATGGCAAAAGGATTTATTTATTTTGAGAGAGACAAGAAGGATGGTGGAAATGATGGGTTATTTCAGGGAGTGGCTGGCGGCTGTTGCTTTTGAATCATTATTGCAATCTAGAGTAGAGCAATTAGTAAGTGGAGTTATTGGTGCCTCATTGTTTCGTGGGTTGTGTGGGATGAGTCAAATTTCTTGGTGCACACAAACTCCTGGATCCATACATGTCCCTGTCTGTGTCTGTGCCCCGGAGTGTGGGTTCCATGGGTGCCTTCCCTGTGGCTGTGCCAGGTAGCTCAGGTGCTGGAAGCAGCCAAGGGGCAGCGTGGGAGCAGCTAAATCGACCTGTTTTCAGTCCTTTTGGGCTGGGATGAAGGTGTGTTGCTGCTTTAATGTGCTTTAGCCGATCAGATTGTGTTTTTCAAAGTGTGTTGTGCAGCTACAGCAGAAGCGTAGAGACTCCAGTTTACGGGTTTGATGTTTTCCTCTCTCTCGAGTGACACTTTTTTTTAACTAGCCTGGCAGTTGCAGAAGAAACGTGGCACTGTCTTCTCTTTGTACTGTTCAGTGCAAATCCTTTGTGGGTGGCTGTGTCCCTCTCCTCCAAGTGAATCCAGGCCCATTGCAGCTGGGCCTGCCAGTCTGGAACAGAAGATGGAAATCAATCAAACTTCTGTAACTTCTCAGAGACGAGAATCTTCGCAGATTGAAGAGAAAACCCTATATAACCATCAGCTATGCACCAGGAGGCTTGCAAGAAAGCTGCTACCTCCAATTTAGTCCTGAAAATCTTCCCACATCTTTAACACTGTTATGGAACAGAGAGGACAAAGAAAGTTCCGTGCAAACTCACTTGGTTTATTCCCCCAATTAATTAGAAGGCAAGTTTCTAACAGGAAAGCAGGCACAGGTAGCCTAAATTAACTCCAAACTTCTTTTGCTGCAAGTTTAGACACAGAGAGCTGATGTAACTTTAATGATGGTGCATCAAAGCTCTTTCTAAAGCACTGACAGTTGTCCAGAGACTACTTGGGTACCATGTGCTCCATCAGTGTGCTCTGATAGTCTCTGCTCTCTAGCAGAGACCCACAAAGATTGGTTGTTGCTGATGTAGATCTTGGTGATTTCTGGCAACACCCTTCTTCTCCTTACTCACCTTAAGTTACACGTAGAAAAATCAGCAGCTTCAAATGAATTAAGATTATGAGCAATTTAAAAGAGAAACTATGGTGTTTTGCTTGGAGGACTAACAAAAAGCACAGCCTGGCTGCTGTTATAGTGCAGGGGACGACTTACAGGTATGGGATGAAACAAATGGATCCTGAACTTCCTACCTGGATTGTGGTGTGCCTGTGACTGTGCAGCTGAGGAGCCTCCCATCCCCATGGGCACAATGGTAATGCCATTTCCTAACAGCTTCACCAGCCAGACTCCAGCTTGATTAATAGATGAATCCTCAAATGCCTGCTTTGCGTAGATGTATGTACTCTTAAAAATTGCCTGTTTTTAGCGCTTTGGGAAAACACTAAGTATAATAGTTAAAAATAACTTATATCACTTCCTGTCAGGTATAAAACATTGCATTTGACTAAAGCTCTAGATTAAAGTGGGAGGCAGTGTCTTTGCTCTTTTTGTTTTGTAGCCCCCAAGGTGGCTATTTCACATGAAACAGGGTCGTCAGGCTTTGTTGTCAGTGATTTTTGTGCTTCAAAGAAAAGGATCAGAAACTGAATTTATCCGTTTTTATACTGAAAGAACAAACCTCACAGTATTTGAAGTTTCCTTCTGATTTAATTTTTTTCATGGCTTATTTTGGTTTTGTTGCACGATCTGTCCCGACGTTTCCATTGGCGTGCCGAGATATCTTGGGGTGGTGGATTTTTGGTCGACTCACTCCAGCTGATGGTGTGTTTGCAACTCTGCTTTTCCATGGTGTGTTCTGCTGACCCCAGCGCAGTGGTTCAGAGCTCTGCCACTTGGTGACAGTCTTTTAAAATAAAATCATCACCACTGAAGTGAAGGTTTGAACTCGACTGACCAGTGTGTGTGCTCCTTCAGAGCGAATCTTGGAGTAAAGAAGGGCTGGTGTACAGGGGTGGATTTGCATGTGAAGTAGAGGTGTAGGGATCCAGCTCTCCCATGCCAATTTTCTCTAGATGCCATGGTATCATTTCTCATTAAATCACTCCCTGGAATGTAATGTGCTGGCAGGACTTTTTTGTGGAGCAGTCAAACATGGTAAATGACAGGTGTCTGTCCCTGGAGTGTGTCGCAGTGGTGACACATATCCACACGTTCACACCTTGTGAGCAGCTTCTGAAAGGCTGTTCAAGCCATGGTGCTCACCTCTCTGTGGATGCATGGAAAGGCACAATCCAGGTGCTGGAAAAGTTTTTGCAGATTTATTTTATTTAATTGTTTATTTATGTATTTACTTGCTAATTTATTATGATCCTGAGATTAGCTCAATTGGTTAGAAAGTGGTGCCCATAACACCAAGGTTGTGGGTTTGGTCTCTGTATGGGCCATTCACTTAAGAGTTGGACTCGGTGATCCTTGTGGGTGCCTTTCAACTCAGAATATTCTGTGAAATCATAAAATTTCTGTGAAATTCTAGGCACTGAGTTTGCTAACTGGCCTTTTTTCACAAGAAGAAAATATTTCAGGCAGGTTTCCTGGGTGGCGTCCATGTGGTGACTGGTCTGTGCCTAATAATTTGCAGCCAAATCTAACCCAGGAATAGAGGGAGAAGCAGGGAAAGCTCATCTTTCAACCTTCCTGCCCAGTAAAACCTGGTCAGACCAGCATATATCCTGCTGGACTAACCACAGAGTATCTTCATAGAATCATTAAGGTTGGAAAAGACTTTAAGATCATCAAGTACAGCTGTTGTGGAAAAGCAAAAATTAATGGGTGTTGGGGAAAGCTGTATGTCTTGTACTGTGGGGAGAAGAGCCTGCCAGGGTGTGAGGAGAGACTGAAAGCCATCACTCTCCATTTCTCATGTCTTTTGTGCAGCGTGTGGCACAGCCCAGACAGCTGCCTTCTCCATGTGGCACAGACTGATATGGGGCTTTTCATTTGAGGCTTGTATTTTGAGAAGAAAATGCCCACCATCATGTCTGTCTGTTCTGGGTTTTATTTTGGCCACCAAAATCACACTTATTTACTTTCCACCTCTCTTCCGTTTATCACAAGTTTATCCCTTTCTTTCCACTGTATTTTATCTTCTCTTTCTATTCAAATCTGGTAAAATTCTTCCAGAATGTCAGATCAGTAGAATAAAATAAAAAACTAAGTTTGCTCTTTTTGCTCTGCTGTATGGTAGCACAGTGACTGTTGAAACATTCATGAACCCATCTAGTATTGAGCTATTTCAGTGGATTTCATGGTGCTGGTGCCAGGAGAACCCTTCTAGCAGCAACAGTCCTGGAGCAAATTGGTAATCTCAAGAATTTGGGATCAGTTTACCAGGGTTCTGAAATCTGGTGTGCTGCAAAGGGAGATAATTCGTGTTGTGCACAGTTCAGCACAGAATTGTGGAGCTACCCAGTCGAGTCAAAGCACCAGTGCTTTTCACAGTGTCATGGAATGGTTGAGGTTGGAAAAGCCCTCTAAGATTGAGTACAACAGTTAACCCAGCACTGCCAAGGCCACCACTAAACCATGTCCCTTTTAGTGGTTCTTTTTTTTCCTTTTTGTTAATTTGCAGTTATATCCCAGGATTATAAGACAGACAGAAAGAAAACCTCATAAAGACTTGAGTTTCCTCTAGACTAAGCCAGCTTACAATGGGGTTGCTGAAGGCAACAGAGAGATTCTGAGGTCGAGCCTGCTCCTAAGACAAATTTCGATTGAAACATTACAGTGTTTCAATTAAACATTACAGTGGCAGTTTCCTTGGTGTTTTTTGCTTATTTCTTAAATTCCCAGGGTGGGAACACTGGGGTTGTAGAAAATGATTTTCCATTTTCAGCTCCTTTTCCAAGTTGTGTGACTGGAGAGTGCAGGTGCCCACACACCACTGTCTGGTTGAGCGAGATTTCTCTTAGCTGTGGTCTGGACAGCAGGTGAAGAGGAGAAATCTGACTTCTGAAAGCATGAGAGCAATCCCCTTATGTTTCCATCTTGCTCAGCTCCAGACAGAAAGTCCTTCCCAGCACAGGCTCTGAGGGATACTTGTTTTTGTGCAACCTGAGATGCAGCAGCCTCTCCTCGTGGTGTCTGCTGTCTCTGACACCGGAGGACAGCAGTCTCTCTAAGCCGTCTTTATGTCTCCAGCAGCAGCAGAATCTCTGTCTGGGCGAAGGATCCTGTCTGCAGTGCTGCTTCAGCTGCTGCTTTCAGACAGTGTCCCCCCCTTGCCTTCTGATTCTTAATGGTTTGGAGAAGATGGAAGGGGGAGGAGGGGCAGAAATCCTTAATATTCCTGATTTTTACCTGGCTCCAGTGATAGAGGTTGGTTTTCATGCTCTATGCTTAAGGCAGGGCACAGTTTCCTTCTGTAAATCCTCTGATGCTGAGAGTAATACTCAGAAAACATCTTTTATTACTGCAGGTGCAGGATGCTTTACGGTTATCTTGTTGAGCTCTGAGTTTCCAAAACAATAAGATGTATTTCTGAGAGCTGTGGATCAGCAGCACCACGGGTCTGACCTTCTTTCAGCAGGCTGGTATCTACCTTTGGGTCATGTAAGTCATTAGTGTGGGACATTTGGCCCGTGATCGCAGCCAGAGGCAATGTATTGGAATATTGAATGTGCCAGGGAGATGAATTTTGACTCCATTCCTTTCAATCTTGCTCATACACTGGAGGAGCAGGGGAGCAGCTTCAGCAGCTCAAAGCTGGTCTGCTCTAGCTGCCCTGAGAGAGCCCTTGGTCATGTCAACACTGGAGGCTCCACTGTCTTGGGACCCAGGTCATGAAGGATAGCATGAGGCCATTTTTTCTGAGTTCTTTCTCTTTTTTCTGCTCTTCCTGAATTCTCAGTCAGCCGTTTTGAGGGAATTGCCATGGGTTTCCAACCAGGGGTGTCCGTGAAGCAGCACTGCCTCGCTGGTCCCGATGACATTGTTTGGCACGAGCAGCTGCCAGGTGAGTGAAAGTTGATCTGGAGCTGTGGATCGAGTGGAAATAATGTGGCCCAGGACATGTGTATGTAATTTGTGCAGATGATTCAAGTGAGAGCCATGGCAACTGAGATAAACAGAGGAAAAGATACTGGAAAACCAGCAGTGGCTTAATTTTAGGAGCGCAGCCTTGGTTCCAGACAGCTCAGATGTTTACTATAAGAGCTCCATCTTCCTGCGTGCGTCTTCCGCCCCACCACCCCCTTTGCTTCACATGCTCTTAGTCATGGGATCGGATGGCTTCTTGGATAAAGCACCACGGGCCAAATTCCACAGTTCCTACTCGAGCAAAAAGCCATCAGCTGCCTTCTAATATGGACTGCAGAACTTCTCTCCCTGTTTGCACATCCGGGATTCAAAAGACCCTCGTAAAAATGCATCTTAAGAGTTTCCTGTGGAACAAAATGCGCTTTCTGAAAACATTCCGGGTTATTTGGCCAAGTGTGATGTCTGAGCTCAGGATGTGCCTTTGCTAGGGATAGAACTATTGGGCAAGGATGAAGTCTGTGCTGTCTAAAGTTAACGTCTGGAGTGGGAAGAGTGGAGGAAAGCACACCAGGAGTAAAGCCCAGCACCACTGCCCTTCCTGTGTGAAGTTGGAGTGAGGCTGGCTAATCTGTGGCTGTTGAATAACAAACAGCCCTTGAGAAGATCAAGCCCGACTTCCATGCCAGGGCTCTATCGCGTGCTTGGCAGCGGGGCCGTGCTGGTGTGTGGGCTTCTGGGCAGCTGAAACCTCAAGCTGCAAGTGGAAACAGCCCAGCAAGAGCAGCAGGCGCCTTGTGCTGTTCCACAGAGAGAGGATTGGGAACGAGGACCCGAGTTCTGACTCCAAGTAAACGATCCTGATGGCTGTGCTTGCTGCCCGGGGTTGTGTAATCTGGCATAGGGCTGCAGCTTGGGTATGCTTATCCTAAATCCACCCCCCAGGGGAGCTGGTGGTGATTCACCTCTCTGAATCATAATTCCTGACGCTTTTCTAATCGCTGCCCTTAGAGCGTCCTTGGTTCATGGGCTGCGAATCCAGTTTGATTGGAAGAAACGAGCTTTCAAGCAGTTTAAAAGGTGGCCAATTTCCTACACCAATGCATTAATCCTGCCGCACAGCTCTATCTTTGTGGCTCATTTCTTTTCCCTGTTGCTTTAAGAGTGAACTAGGAGGCACAAAAATTGAGAAGAAGAGGTTTAGTTAGCTGTAGAGATGTGATAAATGACCAGTAATTTGATTGTGAGCAAAAGCATGCCTTGTATGCAGTTTTCAGTTCACTATTCAAAACCGAGTGTTTGTCTGTTTAGAAAATGTGCTCTTTTTGTTATGAATGGGCAGGATTCTCAATCCTCTGTCTTTCCAAGATAGTGCAAACACTAATTAAAAAAAAATCTATATCTAAATAAAGTTGTTTGCATATATTTACACTCGATATCTTTTTCACATATGGTTCAGCATAAAACTCACGATGTCTGTACAGCGAATGCGAAGATCTGTATGCTTTTTTCTCTTTAATGACTAAAAATAAGGATTAAAGCAGATCGTGCAGATATCCTCGAAGCCCTCGTTTCGCAGCAGGAATGGAGCCAGGGCACTGGTTGCTGAACTCTTGGTTACATAACCATGTGAGGCTGTCCTGCACGTTTTACCATGTACATGCTCTGGTCCCACTGCCTGGTCTTCTCCTGGTGGCTCCAAGCTCCTTGTTTGCTCCACATTCTTGGTTGTAGATATTGCAGTGTTTGTGGCAACGGGGTTTGTGTTATCCTGCAGTGTGAGAAAATGCATGTGAGGTGCTCCCAGTGAGGCAGCAGTTGGGAACCCTCTGCTAGCGAAAGGCTGTTTCCTTTCTGCTCTGGAGAGTGAAGTGTGAACAGGTTTGTCTTGGACATTTATCTTCCTTAACTTGGCTTGAGGGGAAATAAGCAGGCTCTTCAGCAAGGAGGCCTTTTTCCTGAGCCGTATGCTATCGATGTTAGTAGAGATGATAAAACAAGACACTCATCTTTCTCTCTGAATTTGTTCTCCCCTTCATTATTCAGTTTTACATTTTTATGTCACTTCCAGTTCTCTTATCACGGTGAAATCTTTCAGAGTGGATAAAAGCTGAAGGCTACAAGCAGAAACCAGAATTTTTCAGCTGCCTTTGCTATCAAGCAGCAAACATCAGTCAGAAGCCCAGTGTTTATTTTGCTTTTGTTACCATTCCTGTATGAAAAAATGTACATAAAAGGGCTGTTTCCTGACTTGTAGTGACTGGGAGAGCACAAAGAGCTGAGTGAAGGGATTCAGAAGGAAGAGAAACAGAGTTCAATCTTGAGTCATGGAAGATGCTTTTCCCAACTCAGTTTTTTTTGCATGCATCTCTCCCTGTGGTGGCTTCAAGTCTTCTCGTAGAGTTCTCTCACCAGCACAAGTGCTTTACCTGTTGGGAGTGTTCCCTAAACATTCCCTCCCGGAACAGATTTTTTCTTCATTTATCTACCTGCCCTTGCTGGAAGGTAGAACTGGGAAACTGGGAACCAGTGTGGGGAATTTAGGAGGGGTTTTAAATTTGCAGGGTCCTTTGAAAGGGTGCAGCTTGAGAGCAGAGGTTTGCATTACACTCAACAGCAGGGCTGGAACCACAAACCCACGGGAGAAGGGGTAGAGCTGGATGGATCAGAGGAAGTGGTGGGCCAGCTTTTGTAGGTGTTCCGTCAGGAGCAAACTATTTTCCACAGGATTTCAGAGTGGAAGCTTCAGCTTTCTTAGAAGTATTCCCGGGGAGCAGAAGTGCCAGTGATTAATCAATTTCCAATTAGGACAGGAACTGAAGTTTGCCCCCACATCACGGGGTGATGCCTGCTCAGGAAGAACACCTGATTTCTGGGGTTCTTTGGTGGCCACTCTCTGACTGGAAACGTTTGGAGCCTGTTTTGAAGCTGTGCAGAAGAGCATGCTTGCGTCATCCAGAAAATGCAGTGAGTCAGTGGAGTCCTGAGGGAGCTGTAACGGCTCAAACAGAAACTTGGAAGACGAAATGGGAATGGATTTAAAGATACAGCATTTGTGGCCACTGCTCTGTTTAGGGATGGTCTGCACTCGTGGAAAGCATTGGTGAGGAAGGGGTTCAGTGAGGACTTTGCTGCTGTAAAATACAAGTGGAGCTTTATGAGTGATCCACTCGGGACAGGGTGTGGGACTGGAAGAGGGTGTTAAGCAAGTTCTCCTTGCCATTATACTCAGTAATTTGGTATTCAGGGAATCTCCATGAATTCTTCATTGATATGTGTATTTTGCTATGTTAATGAATAACTTATTGGGAGGGACAGGAAGGAAGGGGGGGGGGCAGCCTCTCAGTTTGGCCCCCTCTCATCATTTTGCTTAACATTTTCAACCGCCTTCAGATTTGGGATGGTTTCCACGGCATTACGAGCTGTGCTGTTGCTGCAGTGCAGCTGTGTTGGGATTGCTCTTGGACCAGCTCATCTGCTCCCTGAGGACAAGGTCCTGCCATGGAATTTCTGTGTGGTTTGTAAGGATTGTGCCCAAGTCCTCAATGGGCTGTGGGTGCCACCACCATGGGGAGGTTTGTTGTCAAGGGACACTGATCTTTCTCTTCATGTCCACCCACAGCTAGACAAAAGGGATATGGGATCCCTCCTTCCTTCAAAGTCAGCAGTCATTTCAGGGATTAAGTGTGCTCTTCTTGAAGTACTTTCTGTTCCTGTTGCAGGTGAAATAGCCAAGGTTTCTCATGATACTTTTGTGTTGGTTGTATTATTTGGAAAGTTTCTGAGTTGTTAACCACTGTAGCATTTGGGTGCCTCAAAGCCACAGATTAATTAAGCTTTATGGTCTGGAGGGGAAAAGGTGTACAGTGGCCTAACAGTGAAGTCAAAGGCAATTTCTCGTGCTTTGTACATTCCCTATTGGTTTGGGTTCAGAATTGAGAGCTCATTTCCCTCATTTACAAGGCCAGCAGAGTGAGGCTGTTCCTCCCAGCAGAGGTAGTAGAACACAGCAAAAAAATTTGACTCGAACTCCTGGTAGGCTTTTTTTCTGCTGGGGCAGAGCACTTGTGACTTCAGGTGCTGAAATCTGTAGTTTTATCTGAGCAGGACAGGGTAAGAGGCATCAAAGCAAGCTGGCTTTTTACAGGTAAGAGGATCTGAAAAAAAAAATAAAAAAGCAACCCCTCCCCCCTGCCCCCCCCCTCAGTTTCTGGGAAAAAAAAGAGAGAACCTGGCTTTTCCTGTTTGTTCAGGTTTTTGAGCAGGGGCAGCTCAGTCCCTGGGCTCCCTGAGAGCTATTCTGACACTTTATTATCAGGAACATAAAAATATTGTGTGATTGTAATGTGCATGCATTTCAGTGTTACAGTTTAGCTGTTGCATTCAGACCACGAAAGCTTCATTAGTTCATGTTGATTGAAGAGTGATGTGGTCCCCAGCCATCCTAATGCAAATCGATGACTCATTTATGTCTTCAGAGTTGAATTTAAACTTCTATAAAATTTTAGATTTAGGCAAGTAATTGCATTACAGTTTTGCAACTTCTGTGAAAAAATTATTACTTTTTTTCTTGCACCTAAGGCCATATTTCAAACCTGTGACCTCATTCCCATAAAGCAAAGCCATTTCATTACATCATAGCTGTGCAATTTGACTTCTGATAGCTGGATTTGCATTTGTGTTGGATCCATTAAATATTTGTCTGCTTAAAAAGCTGGCAGGCTTTTATATGTTAGCATGTAAATATTAATTAAAAAACTAGAAATTGGTATTCTTTTGGCCCCCTTGCTGGCAGTTTTGTTGAAAACAAATGAATTGTAGTTTTCCCTTCCATCATCACTGTGCTTGGCTTCCAGAAAAAAATGATTAATGAGTTTTTTGCCTTTGCAGCTGCAATATTTGATTGAAGTCTGACTTCACTAGTGATGAATACAGAAATATTTCTGCAGTTAATTGAATGTTATCAAATCCACAGCAGGTGACTAAGACCATAGTCAGATGTCACGGTTCTCCCTCTGTTGCAGTGAGCAGGATCTCTGGGGGCAGATTCCCCTCCGTGGCACTTTCCCCCTTTTGTGTAGTGATATCCGTTCACAATTTACATCAAATAAATACTTAAGGAGCTTAGTGTCCAAGATCTGCTCCCTTCCCTTTGTGTTGAGGCACTGAGGTTTCCCTGCAGCTCTGATTAAAGTTAAGTTCAGATAAGTTAGATGAATTTGGGATGGGAAGGGATCAACATGTATTTGAAATAGTACAAAGCATCAGTCTTGTGCAAGATGCCCATTTGCAGTCTCTGTATAGATGGTGAATATTTTAGCTTAATATTATCTTTAGCAACAGCCAACCATCTTTGAATCCTGCTGAGTTCCAGCACTAATTTCCCTTGCTGAAACAGGTTAAAACACATCTTTGGTGCCTCTGCAGCTTTAAATTGCCTTTTTTTCTTTCCCTGAGCCTCTTCTGTCACCTATCTTTTGCCAGCAAGTCTTGTGAAAGCAGCATCCCTTGTGATTCAGATCAACTGACTGTCTGGCAGCAGGATGAGGCAGTGCTTGGGAGGATCCTCCTTGGGGAATGGATCCAGGGCCAATTTCCGAACCCCCCGTGCTGGACCCCACGCTGTTTGGGAATAGGATGCTCAGGGAATGGGATTGAGCAAACCTTCCTCCCAGAGAGTGCCCTCCGGAGAGGGCAGCACCAAGATTAACAAGAATGTTTTCTTGGCACTGTAACCTCAGGAGCTGCTGAGTTAAATTCCTTGCTTAAGCTTTACCCCCTTGGTAACACCTCCATGCCACTGGTTATTCATTTTAAAAACAAAACCAACAAAGGGACAATTGCCCAAATTTTGTAAAATGGCTATTTTTGCACATTCAGCCTCAGATGGCGTTTGACCCTTAATACAGATGGTTTCACTTAATGTATTTTGTTTAAACAATCCCTGTTCCTGGAAGTGGTTTCAGAATAGGCTGTTCCTCATTGCTGTTCATGTTTGCTTTTTCTTATGATATTACAAGGAGCTTGAGGAGAGTGGATTCAGAACAGGGCAGTAATCAGTGTTCACAGGCATTTGTGGAAGCCTTTGTATTTTCCAATTAATATGATGTTGACTTCTCAAGCTTTCGAGACTGAAGTGGTTTGGAGCACTTTTGTCCTGAGGCTGTCACGCTCACTGCGCTTCTGTTATTCCTCTGTCTGTGTTAAGAGACCTCAGAGAGTCCCAGCACATTTATGTGGAGCAGCTTGTCAACTGGGATACCTGGTTTTCCCCCCAGAATAGACTCCTTGGTGCTCTGACACATGGAAACCTCCTCTCTGCTGAATGCGAGCAAAGTGTTTCTGTCCAAGGGGGGAAAAAAGTTGTCTGTTGTCCTTGGTTCTCTCTCCTTTTCTGTTATGATTTCTGCATGTGCAGGCTTTTCGTGGGTAGTGCAGGATGTGTTGTTCATACTGAGCACACCCTGGGTGAGCTGTGAAAAGCCTCCATCAAGCTCAAAATCAGGAGTCATAAAAACCTGCCCTCTCACAGCCATGCTGCCATGGGGCAGTTCCACTTGATGCAAAGAATGTGAGCGCCCTTGAAGTACAGGACAAATATGGTTTATAAGCTGGAAGTTGGTGTGTTGGGTGTGTTACTGAACATTTCACATTGGTACAGTACCTTCTAGGAGTGGATCTTGAGGCTGGGACCTGATTTGTATTTAGCTCATCCAGAAACCTGGTGGCATGAAAACCTTTTATGTTTGGAAAAGATGGAGACACAAGTCAGGTAATTGGTTTGCCCACAATGACAAGAAATCTAAAGAAGAGCTGGCAATAAAACCATGGCATGTCTATTCCTAGAGCATGTGGTTAAGCAGAACAGTTAACCTTCCTTTATTTTATTTATTTATTTTTCCTAAAATTATTGTCTTCTAAAAGTCCAGGCACTTTTTGAGGGTTTGACAGTGCAAACAAAAGTGACGCAAGGTTATCACCAGCTCTTTCTGAAACAATAACCTGCTAATCCTCTCCGTGACCTGTGACATCCTTTATAAGTACTTTAGGTAGAATTAAAAAATGAAGAGATCACATAGTCTGTGGAGTTCTTCCTCTATGCTTTTTTTGTGATCTTACAAATTGTGTGTTACGTGGTTTAAAATCCTTTTGTGGCACCTCCTCAATATTCTCTGTTGCCCATGTAGTGCCCATGTTTCATCCCCGTGGACTCCCGAGCTTCTGGACATTTCTAGTTCTGTTTCTTTCTCCAAACTTTCCTCTGCTTTGGGATTAATTTTAAATTAGGTTCTCCTGGCAGCCTAACTGCTGTGTGTGTTGTAGGGAAGGATTAGGGGAACACAGCAGCTCTTTCACCCTCTGAAAATCCTCTGGTCACATTCCAGGAGCAGGACTTGCAAAGACTGAGCTGAACCAAGGGAGGAAATCAGGACATGTGGCTGAACAAAAACCAGTTGGCTTTTGCTCTAGGTTTTCCCACCTGGTGTTGTCTCAGGCCAGAGCCTGCCTTCCCCTGTAGTGGTACATGTTCTAGCCACTTTTGTTCACTAATTTTTAGTCTGAATTCTTGCAATTAGTTTGCTATAACATCTCTAACTCGACTGGGCACGCAGAGGAACTTGCACAGGTAGTCTTGAGTACACCATGGACTGTTGCAGTTAAGTCTGGGCTTTCTGCATGGCATTTCAGGTGCCAGGTAAGGCAAATTTTTACATCTGGTACCATCTGGTAAAGTCAAACCAATGGAGTGTCAAATGAGAAATATTCTACTTGGGCAAAATGTGGTGTTTTCCTCTTACAACACAGTGGGAGATGCAATTTCAGAAAGCATTGAGTATTATCTCTTTTACTGAGTGTTGCATGACTTTTCCTTCATGGAGAAAGCAGGAACAAGGTAATATAGTATAAGCTTGTACTCCAGGCTCACAATTTGCAGAAATAACATCGACTGTACCTGACTTAAGTATCACTGACATGAGACCTTAGTGTGGGCTGGAGATCAATCAGAAATAGGAAAAGCTGCGAATTTAATTAGATTGGTCATATTTTCTGTCTGGAACTTCATGGAACACCCCCAGCTTAGAGAGGAGCTGCAGAGGAACTTCTTACTGCAGAAGGTTTCTCCCCAAGCTGTATTTTCAGAGAGCACTGTCTGTATTGCAGCACTGCTGCATTATCTGGGTATCTGTCAGCTCTCTAGGAATTTGAGGCATTGCATTCCCTAGATCCAGGCTGGAGCACAGCCAGTTACTCGAGGCTGGCTGAAGTACTTCCATTTCAGGTGGAAGCAGGTCTCCCAGCACTGAATGACTCTGTGCTCCATTTGAGGGCCTCTGAATGATTAATGAAATGCATTTGTAGCTGGTCCAGTCCGACATTCACATTTCTTTGGGATTTGCTTGTAGCTCCCTCAGTAGGAAAGGTTGGGAAGATTAAGCTGTTCATACAAGTTGTCGATACAGATTATTTTCTCGGTATTTTGAATTAAGAAGCAGCTCGTGATGCCAGCACTGTTCATTTTTGTGAACATACAGTGGGGAGTCTCTTCACATTCTTGAATTGGGTCACCACATGGTTGTGTGAGCACTGGTGCCAACGAAAGGGAGAAGATGGGAAAGGTGGGCCCAAGGCTTGCTGTGTTTAGATGGGGTTGTCTGGCTGAGGACCCTCACTCCCTGTCAGCGTCAGCTCTTCCCAGCTCATCTCAACGTTTGCCTGCAGCTCTTTCCTCCTGTCCTGCTCCATTGTGCAAGTTTTCAGAGCAGTGACAGGTATCTTATTTCTGTGTTTGTTTATTTAATCGTTTGTGCAGGTCCTCAAGATCTACTACTTCTCTCCCTGAACAGTGAAATGACTCAGCTGAACCTGAAATGAAGGAACTGGCAGTTCCAGGGTCAGATGGCATGTAGGGTGCTGGCAGTCATTATTCCTCCATTCTTCCACAGTTCTCCCTGTCTTCTGTTTGGTATGTGGGCAGACAGAATCTCCAGTCTTTACTCATGCCAACAGCACTAAACCTCAGACCACATGTAACATATCTGCTCTGGGAATGGCTCTGATCAGTGGTGGGCAGGTAAAGAGGGAGTGAATAGGAAGGAATTTTGGGTTTCTCAACATACATGGAGAGGCAGAGTTTGGGGTTACTGGAGGTCAGCAGCACTGGTTTCTTTTTTACCCCTTCCTTCTTTATCATGCCACTTTTGCCTTGGAAGGCAGAAAACATGAAGGTATCCCACAGTCTCGTGCCATTTTCTAATCTAAATGCATATATGACAAGCATGATACTCTAAGCATATCAAGGAAGCTCAGCCTGAAAGAGTTTGGTTTAAGCATTTTTGTCCCTTGTGAATTCAGCATCAGACTTTTGCTTTGTCTTAATGGTGTGACCTAGGGGGAATGTTCCCTGGCTTTTCCAAAAAAAATCCAAATTAAAATACTTCTTTCAATATGTTTTTATGTTTAGGAATTGAAAAAGTATGTTAAACCCTCGTGAGAGTTTAGCAGTAGGTCTAGCACTCGAACTGCATCAGTCTGTGCTCAGCAGTGCATGAGTAAACTGGAGACTTCTTCCTGCATCCCTGCTCCAGCTGGAGCAGGACAGAGGTGTATATATACATATTAGTTTTGCCTTTCTTCATGGTGAAGTAACTTATTTCTGTCTGAAGCTTCTTCCTGTTGGACCCAGTCTTCACAGGAAAAAATACTGGTCCTGCCTTTACGTCATAATCCCAGCAGGACTCTTAAAACTTCTTATATTGTGTCCTGACAACAAAATAAAATACTGAACTGTTTGGAGGGAACCATTGCTGCAGGCAGTTCTAATTAACTGTGAGCTTTTCCTTTCTGGGAGCATATATTTAGTTTCTTACGCTGGGAATAATAAGCAATTAGTGCAGTGGAGCACCAGGCACTTACCTGCACATCTGAGGGAGGCTGAGAGTAGATCCTGAGGGTGGATAAATAGTGTAATTCAAAGCAAGTGATTGTAGATGGCTTTATATAGTGGCTTTTATACTTATATGGATGCTTTTTTATTTCTATAGTTACAAAGAGCTTCTACTTCTTTCTCAAAATATGTATTCCCCTGTGGATGAATTAGTGACGTCTGGAATTCCTGAGCGGAAGGCATTGGGGTTTGGGGTTTTGGGTCGGGTTTTTTCTGTGTGTGTTTTTAAATTTAAATTTTAATTAAAAAAAAAAAAAGAAAAAGCATGCTCATTGCAGTGTCAGCAAACATGTATGTTGTAAATGTTACTGTCCATCAATATTGATACTGTTCAGGGGCACTGTTTAGGATTAGATCCCTAGAGAAAAATGATCTTTGCAATTGAATTTATCCTCCTCTCCTCTTGCTGTGTATGTATCTTACTAGAAACTTTCTGCGTTTCAGGAAATTATGATAATCTTTGCTGAAATCAGTGCCGAAACAGCTTAGGTGAGCGAGGACAGAAGTGATGTGTGGCTGGGAGGGGACGGCTATAAAAATGTTAATACTGCTCTGAGACCTCCTTTGTGCAATCAACTTTAAGGCAAAGGAATTGAGTTGCTTCCAGGTTTGATGGATTAATTGTTTATTTGTGGATTATTATTTGCTCTGTGTGGGTCTTTTTCCCTTTGCTGTTCAAGTACTTTGGTGATTCCCATACCTGTGGCAGCAGCAAGTGTGCAGGACAGACCCACAGATCTGTGCCCCAGCTTAAACCTAAACCCTGGAGCGGGGACAGAAAATGCAGCACAACCACATTGCCTGGGTGCAGAGAGCCAGGGAGAAAGGAGTTTCAGCTGGTGCCACAATGTGAATTCAGCAGCTGATGCACAAAGGGTTTTCCACGTTGGCTGGTGTTCGGGTGCTCAGGACAGGTCAGTGTTCCCACAGTGGGAGTGACAAGGTGCAGGCACAGACCAGTGTGTGTTTACAGCCAGCGCTGGATAAATTCTCCTCCTCCATGTTCCTCCTAATCCCCGCTGGGTCTCATGCAGCAGTGGTTCAGTAATACTTGTTTTCTTTTCTTCTTCTCCCCTTCCACCCCCTCCTCATGTGTAATTTGATCTCTGAGGCCTGCTCTTCTGCTTTGGCAGATTTTTCAGCTCTTGAATGGAAGAAATTAACCACTTAGTTACTGGCAGGACTAAACGCTGTTTACTGGTCCCTCTGGCTCTTCCTGCGGACGTGCTTGGAGTTACACAAGAAAAGCCCACAAAGTCATCAGCTCTGAGCTCCCAGTTTTAACCTCTTCTTTTAACTTTATTTTTTCATCTGCATTTCCTTGCCTTTTCATTTAAAAGAAATACGGAAATGCTCCCACTCAAGATCTGAGTCAGTATTTGGCAAAGAAATTTCTCTAAAATTTATTTGCTGATACTTTCCAAGCATGTATTTTTTTCTGATTGCATCCTGGCTGTCTGTGAGTCCTCTCCTCCCTGGTCTGGCAGAAAATGCTGAGCTTCAGCAGGACTCCTAAATTGATGTGATTCTACCTATTGCACAGAAACTCCCAGTCCCTGCTCTCTCTTTTGCAACTTTAATAAACTGCCTGGACAAAGGAAGTTCAGTCATTACAGTGAGTAGGAATTTGTGCAATTTTTGTGTCTTTAAGGTACACTGCTGTTTTTTTCAGACCAGAAAAGTACAAGAATCTTCCTTTTTTTTTTTTTCTTTTTTTTTTTTCTTCTTCTTTTCCTGCAGATGTTTCAAAAAGCACTTGATGGAAGAGGCCCAAAACTTTTTCATTGATTTGTGATTAGGCCCTTTGG